>JBBPDA010000138.1:2434357-2483559 GCA_037974385.1 Arnoldichthys spilopterus
GCAAGGTACCGTCCCACTGAAGTGAAGTGAAAATTTGTCATTGTGAACACACTCAAGCACCACAATGAAATGCAACCTCTGCATTTAACCCATAACACGTGCACATGCAGCTATTAACAGTGCCCAGGGAGCAGTGTAGTGGGACCTTGCTCAAGGGTACCTCAGTGATGCCCGGGCCGAGACTCGAACCTGCGACCTTCTGGTCCCAAAGGCAGCGTCCTAACCACTAGGCCACCGCTGCCCAAATTTAACTGAGTGCCCTAATATATACCCATTATTGGTTAGAGGCTAATTTGCCCATTGCATCCTTCTGCGATATCAGTATTGTAGGCCAATACTGCGATAATGTTTAACAAACCATATATTGTGTGCCCTAGTTCTAACATTTCTACATCCGTTAATGAATCACCAGCCTCAGACTGATCATGACGCAATATTTCAGCTCTAGTGAACAGCCTAACCAAATGTCTCTGAACAGCCGGGGCTTTGATTTAGACATCAGCATCCATTAGCCCTTTCTGTGTGTGGAGACAACACAGCACTGAAGCATGACCTCAGTGATCACTCCAGCTCAAATGAGACCGATTGGCTTTCCTACAGCAGAATGTGCACAGCTGGGCCATGGAAGCTGGCAGTATGGGCTGGCTCTACAGGCCGTGTTTGGATAATACACAGAACTATGGGAATGCTATACTACTGCATCCAGACACCCACTGCCTAAATGCATCAAGCCAGAAATGCACTCTACATGCATTTGATTTATTGCTTAACAAGAAACATCTGGAAAAGCTTCATCTGTGCTGTAGTGTTTATACTGGTTGTTTAGATGGAACATAATCATTGTAAAGGCGCAATGTTTGAATATTGCACCTGCGTATAGGGTATCTCCTTTTACATGGCTGTTCAGTCTCTTTTTCTAGGGCAAATGGCTTTTTTATCTGCCTTTATAATAAAGTAACTGATACCTCCACACAAACTCCCGCCCATTTACTTGGCAGAACAATAACGGCTTTGGTGGGTTGCATTTCATTGTGGTGCTTGAGTGTGTTCACAATGACAAATTTTCACTTCACTTCAGTGGGACGGTACCTTGCTCAAGGGTACCTCAGTAGTGCCCGGGCTGGGACCCAAACCTGTGACCTTCAGGTCCCAAAGGCAGCGTCCTAACCACTAGACCACCACTGCCCACCATTAATACACTTGAAAGAAGAAGACATATGAACGGTATTGGTCTTCATCAGTAAAAAAATAATATAAAATAAATATTGATACTTGACCCTGCTGTATTGATAAAATATCGACCAGAATATATTGTGATACTACACTGTGTAGCTTTTTTCCTCCCACCTCTAGGAGCTGTTAACGTTTAGATCTCTTTTGTGAGCGTGGGAGGAAACGTATTGTTTCATTCCAGCACTGAAATGTGTATGATTCACTCCCAACAACATGTATCACAAACAACCAAAGGAAAGTCTAGAAAGTTGACGGTAACGTTTTGGAGCAAAGACCTTTAGTTCTCAGTCATACCGGTTCCACCCTTGTCTTTCTTTACTCTCATTCTCTGGTGGCTTGCTGGCTGCTTTAGTCACTTCTCATGTACTTCCCTTTTAAGTACTGCCATTGTTACTTGTCACAAAGAGTTCATTTCAGAGCGAGGCTACGTTCCTCTGTGTCCATGCTGTGTAACTGAGCTACTGTTTCAGCTGTTGTGAAAAGATGTTATCTCACACCTGGTTCGGCCTTAACACAAGATCTTTCAAACCTGTACCGTGGAACCGTGGCCTAATAGTTAGAGAAGTGGGTTTGTGACTAAAGGGTCTCTGGTTCAATTCCCTGAATCAGCAGGAAGGGGGGGGGGGGTGTGAATGAACAGTGCCTTCCCCTTCCTCTACCCTCATTTACAACCGCCATGCCCTAGAGCAAGGCATGTAACACCCAACTGCTCCTCTGGGCACTGCGGCTGTGTACCTTTAAGTGTGTGGGTGTGTGTGTGCTCACTGCTTGTAATGGGTAAAATGCAGAGATTAATTTTCCTGTAGGGGTTAATATAGGATATAACATAACTGTTATTTGGCATCAAATGAATGTTCATTGATTAATGCAGGGTCAAACCTTGTCTAATTTGTGCTGAACAGGGTTGCAACAGACCATAATGCTGACAACACCACGTACATTCTTCGAGACTGGCTCATTAACGTGCAGAAACTGTACCACTACGTGGAATGGAGACCAAAGGAAGAACCAAGGTTTGTAAATCTTAGACCATCATGTTACTGTAGTGTTCAAGATTGATTTTTCTACACGGAAGGGAATTGATTACACTAGGGCTGCGCTGATCTGACTTTTTTCAGTCCCAATACTGATCCTGACACCTGGGCATTGGGTATGGGCCGATACTGAGTACTGATCCTGAAACTGTATGTCTCACTGTGTGGATGAGACTGGGATGTGTGAGGAAACATCAGGATTGATTTAAACATTGTCTTCCTAACTTCATAAAACAAAATGTAATGAAACAAATATGAACATATTAACTGAATAGTTTGTTATTAAAATTATAATCGTGCACCAGCAACTTGGTAAAAAAATCTTAAAAATGAACAGAGTTACAGTAAGTACATGCTTGTACACACATGTAGAATCACAGAATTGAGTTGAATAGATCGACCCCATAAATCGGCTCATTGATATCGATACCCGATCCAGCTGTTTGATTCAGTATAGGACCAATGTCCGATATCACTATTGGATCGGTGCACCTTTAGATTACACTAGTGCTGTACCAAGACTGTATTGGTATCAGCTCAGATACTGGCACTTAAATACAGCAGTGGCATCGACAACAGAGGACACTTATACCGTAAAGTACTTTCTGACACACATGCATACAGCTTGGTGGCATTTGCATGCATAGCAGTGGATGCCATGAGTGTGGGATTATTTTGTAATTGATTAGTAAAGCAGCAAACATGCTCATTGCAGAATCTCTTAGGTTGGCACCATCCTTTTTCAGTATTTCAGTACCTCTTACTGATTTTAGCATTTATGAATAAGTCATGCCAAAAAGCACATCAGCCTTGTAACCCTGAAATAATAAAGCCTTTAAATGCCATTTGTTCAGGCTTAATTAGCTGTATTTGTGATACAGAACACTAATTTGACCCAGAGGCTTCCTTAGAATGCTGAAACATTAGGGACACAAATTTTGCTATGTGAGGGGGTGGGATGTGTTGCCATGTCAAAATGACAGATGGTCTGACCTGAGGCTATTGGCTGTTTTTTATTATGATTTTTCTTGGGATCTGCTATTCAAAAGACAGAACGTCACTCTCTGACTAATCAAGTGTTTGCACATGGCACTTTGATACCTACTCAGGTTGCTTAGAACCACAACAGGCAAGGTAGAATTAATAACACTGGGTACCAGGCACTAGGTTTGAGAATTTTGTTAAGAAAATCGGAAAAAGGCGAGTACTTACAATCAGCTAAAATCTGAATATTGGGTATCAGTATCGGAAATATGGTCTTGCTACATCTCTTGATTGTACTTATCTGCCATGCTTGTCTACTGTGGGCTTGTATTTTTCTTTTTCTTTGTATTTTTTGGTGAAGAACGTACTACAAATTACATGGATACAATCCATCTGATCCAGTATATCCAGTATTATCCATCTACAATGTACATGGATAAACTGTTATGTAGCTCAGACAGTGATGTAAGTGTGGGCCCACATTTGGAGCTTCATGCTTTATGGAGTTAAAAAGGCATTAAATGTTCTAATTTAATTCATCTCTCACATCACTCAGACAATATCCTGATGAGGAAGGAACCAAGCACTGGCCGAATGCTCGATATGCTCATGTGATGAAATTGCGCCAGGCCGCTCTGGAATCCGCTCGAGAGATGTGGGCCGACTACTTAATGGTGTGTCTGCTTTCTCAGTCTGAGCTAACACTGAAGTGAATACAGATCAAGATGACACAGCGCTGGATAGAGAAAGTGACCGAGCCTTTTTGTCCTTCTCAGAAGGCCACAAGTCTCTGAAACTATAATTATAATTGTTTTATTGTTGCTATTTTTGTGCACCATTCTTGATGCATGTCTAAGAAATATGGAGTGTAGCTCTTGGGCTGGATCAACCCGTGATTTAGAGAGCGACACCATAAGAGTCTGGCCAGCTGAGACAGCTTTGTACTGAAAATGCTGGCTGTTTGGGATAAAATAGCAACCTGTACAGACTGTATAGTGTTTCTCAGGGTGCAGCAGAGAGCCTCTAAATAGGACTGAGGAATCGGTTCACCCAAAAGTCTGATTTACACAATTTCCTCCACGTGTTTCTTGGCTGATCAATGATGTTTGAGATAAGGGTGAATCAGTATAAATCAGGTTTTTCAGGGAACCATTCTTTTAAACACAGGATTTTCAGGTTAAGTATGTTTTTTGATGTAGAAAACAAATAGAATAACATTTGTAGATGACTTCAGAACAAAAGCCCATCATTTGAGCACTGCTGTGTCCATAGTATAAACTCTGCCTCCCTTCCCTCCCACTTTGCTCTGATTGGATGCACTGAGACACGTAGGACCCTGTATGGACCAGCATAAAGAGCAACACAAAGGGTTTTTCTAGTTTTATTCTGCCATGTTTCTCTATTACACGCATATGTTTTTAGAATAACAATTGATTTTGCGTACGTTTCCTGCTCACAGGAGTGGTGCTTTTTAAATGTGGGAGGTGCGGGCGCATTGTCGGCATGTTGCAATTTTAGGGCAGTGAAATGGCATTAAGCTTTCAACCAATTAAGGTGTTTTAGTAACGTGTGGGTGCATGAAGTTCATGACAGACCCAAAAACACTCAAAGTGCACTATTGGCACTCGAAAGGCTACTCTCCTAAATGATTTTCACTTTTCAAATTTTCCTTTTCCTTGGCTGAAAACAGATGTGGTTTGCTAGGTAAACACACTATTACAATAGTAATCCACCATTGCTTACGCACCCTGCCTTTTAAAGGTGATGTAATGTGCTATTCTGGTTGGTTTATTTGTTAAATCCAAAATACACCTCTGAATAATTAAGAGAGTTAGCCCAACCTTTTTGTTCCTTGTTTTGGCTCGAGGTCTGATTTTTAAAAATCTTATTCATTTGAATTTTTCATTGTCTGTCACAAAAACAGTGCATTAAGATATATCCACCAGTTCAGCCTTCAGAAGTTTAGTCAAGCTCACTCTCACTCATCATTTTGGGCACATCTAATATTTATTTGTTAGATTTTTTTACAGTTTTTTTACAGCTACAAAAACGTTTTAAATCAAGATATTAGCATCATATTTGACCTATTTTGGTTGTTTTATACATCACATTTGTCGTTTATCATTAACTGCATGTTTTATATTTTAGTGGTAGCATATTACCATTTAAAATAAACTAAAATTTGTGTTTAATTCAATGTGTTTAATTTTCATCTGTATCAGATAGTTGACTGTGACAACCTTCTGACCAATCGCGATGTGCTGTGGAAGCTTATAAGAGAGAACAAAACCATAATCGCGCCAATGCTGGAATCTCGTGCAGCCTATTCCAACTTCTGGTGTGGAATGACTTCTCAGGTTTGTCTTTCCCTGAAATCAAAGCCTTCGTTCTTATGCTTCTTTACTTGGTTATTACTGTCATTCTGCTGTACATTCAGTTCCTATCACATAATTAAGTGTAGTTGCATAATTACTTAGTTAATCATACAGATTACTTTACCAAAAATGTAAAGAACACTGTTTAAACAGTATCCATTCTTCAAATTCAGATAATAAATTTTCATTTTTACAAAGAGAAATGTGTGGATTGATACTTTAGAACAGGTTTGTGCATCTCCTACAGGCCCAGTGTTCAACACAGTTTGATGGTACACCTGTTCATTGCCAGGTGTAGTGAGTGTGTTTGAGGAGGGGAACTAGCAAACTGTGCTGGACACTAGCCCTCCAGGCCCAGAGTTGGATACCCCTGTTTTAGAAAGTACATTTTTGACAGAATGTTTCAATAAACAGTGAGACAATTATTTAAACAATGACACTATGACACTGGTTTTCAGACTATTTTGACTTCTGATGGTCAGACATATTTAGCATAGGACAATGTGGGCTCCTTCATGCATATTCATTCAGTTGTGGATGTAAATATGAAATCTGTGTGTGAGCGAGCAAGAGAGTACAGAGTTTTCACCTCTGTGTTCCTAAAGGGTTACTACAAGCGGACACCAGCCTACATACCCATGCGGAAGCAGGTACGGAAGGGCTGCTTCGCTGTTCCAATGGTCCACTCAACCTTCCTGGTGGATCTGCGCAAAGAAGCCTCCAGACTCCTCGCCTTCCACCCACCACACCCAGACTATAGTTGGGCTTTTGATGACATCATAGTCTTTGCCTTCTCAGCTCGAATGGCAGGTGTGTGATCGTTAAAACACACAGATTTTCAAACAGAAAGCCATCTCTGGCACACAAAAGGTATTTTAAAGGTTTACATCAGTCATTCAAGAGGTAGATATTTCTATGGCAAATGACATTTATAAGATGAAGGCAAGACGTATTCGGTGTCTGAAGTTTGCTTTAGGCTTGGGTGGTATCTGAATATTCATAGTGTCATACCTTTGTTCCTTGCAATATTTATAAACAAGTGGTTTTGATTTGTTGAGAAGGGGAAGAAAAGGGTTTTTCTTAACTTGACCAATTTTCTCTGTGCTGGCAATGGATGTAATTTCATATCTGCTGACGGTATTAAAACTCATACCATCAGACTTTTGAAATACCGGAATACAGTGATACCACCCAAGCCAAGTTTGCTTCTTTAGTTTTGCCTGTGTGCACATTGGGGACATGTCCATTTCTCATGGCCTATTTTGGCCCCACCACTTTCTGGAAATTTGACAGATTTCATTCTCATCACTCTCCTAATGGCTGGAGCTAACCTCCCTGCTCCCCAGTGATCACACCAAAGCCCCCTAACATGCACTTGAGAAATGATATGGCATCCCCAAGACCACTCCCATACTTTTCAAACCAAACCAACGGTCCGTACAAAGTATAAAGCTACTAAGTAGTTACGAAGTAGCATGGAGGTTAGACTTGCTGTGATTTCAGACACCATTTGATATAAGGTCATCTCCATAATTTTGGAACCCCTGGAAAAGATGGGTAAAAAAAAGGTCATGAGTAATGTCTTTGGGGTTAATATGTTAACCGTTTATCGACACCAGTCAGTCAAACAGATTCCAACAAATGACTGTTATTTCAAACTTGTCATATTCTATATTGTCTGTTTTGTTCAGAGGTACAGATGTTTCTTTGTAACCGTGAGACATATGGGTATTTCCCCGTTCCACTGCGCTCCCACAACACTCTCCAAGATGAAGCAGACAGTTTCATTCACTCTGTGCTGGAGGTCAATGGTGGGTTTCCTAACTGAAGGTAAAGCAGAAGAATAAAGGTTAATTCTGGTGACTGCCCCACGCTTACTGACCCTCTTTCCCCACACAGTGCGAAATCCACACGTGGAACCCTCTAGATACCTTCCTGCTCCTGTCAAACAGCCCAACAAGATGGGCTTTGATGAGGTAGGTTTTGGATTTTGTTCTAGTGAATTTTAGAGATGTGGAATAGAGCTCCTTAGCCATCCTTTAACCACTTTCTGCATCTACTTTCAAATCATAGAATCACAATAATATCATATAGTGGCACAATTATCATGGTAGTATTGTACCGGTGCCTCTGTGGCGACATTCCATTCTGTTATGCAGTGTGTGACGCATCTGCTGAATTAGGGGATCTTTGGGGGAGTACTTCTTTATTTTCTGTTTGATTTTTAAAAATAGAAGCTTAAGTTGAAAAAGACACTTTTTCTATGTGTTGCAAGCACATAGAGACTCCAGCCCAGTGTATTAAAGTGTATGTGTTTGTGTGTCCCTGTGTTGTGTGTTCTGAATGGGTGCAGGTGTTCATGATAAACCTGCAACGGCGAACTGATCGTAGAGAGCGCATGCTTCGGGCGCTCCGTGAGCAGGAGATTGACTGCAAGATTGTGGCTGCTGTTGACGGCAAGTAAGAAAGTCTTCCTTACCTTTAAAAGACTCCTGCTTCTGACTGAGAGATGGCGACAGTTGTTGTTGCAAGAGAACATTAATGAATTAAATGCATCACATGTGCTGAATCATTTTTGCTTTTTGTTAGAGCTATGAACGTGAGTGAAGTTCATGCTTTGGGAATCCACATGCTGCCAGGGTACAAAGACCCCTATCATGGCAGGCCTCTTACTAAAGGGGAGCTGGGCTGCTTTCTGTCCCACTACAATATATGGAAAGAGGTAGGTAGTTCAAAGTTTCATTTACACAGTTGTCTCTAAATGTGGTTGATCAGCCCATATGTTGGCTTCTTTAGCTTTGGACTGGAGCTATGAGGCTAACATACCTAAAACGTAAAAAAAATATTTAATATCCCACCGATTGCTCTCAAGTAAACTGCATGTCTGAATCATCTTACAGTTAGAAAATCAAGTTGTTAAGTAATTTCATAAAATTGATGCAATATGTGGTTTCTGACACTGTATGACATACTGTTATCTATAAAATGAGACAGCTATTAGCTGCTATTAGCGTGTATAAAATTTCATCATGATTCAAACCTACATTCATTATTTTGGCCAATGATACGATACATTTTAAATACCGTAGAATTTTCAGCGATGCGATTCGGCTCAATGTGATTCAGTTGATTTGGTTCAGTACTGGGGTCTGCAGTCAGTATGAAATATGATGAAATTTCACACAATCTGCTACATTTGCATCAACTCACACATGCAAACAACTTATAATGTGAACGTTTTATTATTAAAGGTCAAATGCAGCAGTGTCGTCATAGGCAGAAGCAGCTTCATAGTACAAAATACTACTTACAGTAAAATGAAGTCAAATTAATTGTGGAATAAACACATCAGTATTTATTTGTTACGTCAGTCTTACAATCAGAATAAGAAGTAAATTGTGTAAATTAGATTAACTTTTTTAAAACCAGATTCTCTCTTTAATTTGCAGATAGTGGAGCGAGGCCTACAGGCCTCACTGGTGATAGAAGACGACCTGCGGTTTGAGATTTTCTTCAAGCGGCGTCTGAAGAATTTGTTGACTGAGGTTCAGAGTGAAGGTCTGGATTGGGACCTCATGTGAGTTGGCCAGTTTCCCAGAAACACTTGCAGTACTCAACTGTGCTTTTTTAATGGATTTTAACATTTTTTCTTTGCTTTCTCAGCTATATAGGCAGAAAGAGGATGCAGGTGGACCGGCCGGAGAAAGCTGTCCCCAACATACACAACCTGGTGGAGGCAGACTATTCGTACTGGACACTGGGGTATATGATGTCATTACAGGGTGCCAAAAAGCTCCTGAAGGCAGAACCTCTTCGCAAGATGCTGCCTGTGGATGAGTTCCTTCCTATTATGTTCAACAAACATCCTGTGTGAGTTTTTTTAGCTGGGAGGATTTGATAGGCATGTCTTTAAATGCATAAAAATTGGAAGTGCACAGTTAACTTGACTCACCTGAAAAGAAAATGTACTGATGTGGATGCTGATGCAGCTGACTATTAGTAAAAGGTAGCTTTCCCTTCATGCCTGAGGAGGGACTTGTCAGAATGAGCTTACATTACTAACAGCACTAAAGCTCACCATTCCACTAGTCACCGCAATCATTTCAGCTGCATCGTTTCTGCGATTAGAAGTATTTAGCTGCATAGCTGCATGCAGTAGAAACTTAAAATACAACTAGTCCTGTAAACATGTCACATGGAAAAATACCATCAGCACGTCCTAAAAACCTAGTTATGTACAGTTCATGTACAAGTCCTTGTTAACAGGACCTCAGTTTGTCCTCACGTTGCAAGCCACTTTTGATTATATTTTATTGGAAACATCAGTAAGAAAAAAATTACAGGCCACATCTAGGCTAATTAATTGATGAATGGTCAATTAATTAACATGAAAATCAAAGAAAGAAAAAAACATTTTTTTTGCAGCCTTATGTTATATTTTCACTACATTTCCCAATCTACAAATTAAGAGAGAAGAGTGTGGGTTTTTTATTCAGAGTGTGGCCCAATCAGAACTATGCATCATCTTGTATTAAAAGGAGGATTATTCATGGTCATTAATGGTGATGCTGCCAAGGCCAATTAATATATTTATTAGAATATATCCCACAATGCATGTTTGCCTGTGCATAGTCTCATCACATAATCCTTCTATAGCCCAATTTTGAGGCACGTGTGTGATTTTAAGGCCTACTGTGTGTAATGTTCTAATTAGTAACATATGAATTTCCATTACTTGATCGCTATACTGGCCCTGTAGCTTCAGTACAAAATTGTAAAACAATATTTAAACTCATTACTACTTTTAACCTTTTACAGATTAGACTACATGGAGCAATTCGAGAACAGGGACCTGAAGGCTTTCTCAGCTGAGCCCCTACTTGTCTACCCCACCCACTACACAGGCGAGGCGGGCTACATTAGTGACACAGAGACATCCACAGTCTGGGACAACGAGAGCGTGCGCACAGATTGGGACAGGAAACGCTCCCGCAAAACCCACGAACAAGCCAAGATCAGCACGGAGGCACAGAACTCGGATGTGCTGCAGTCTCCTCTGGACAGCACAGCACGTGACGAGCTATGACCCACGCTGTTAGGACCCTTTTCATTCAGAGCCATGCATGATTCACTTTTGGGATAAGCACTTACATGTGTTTTTTTTTTTTTTTTTTTTTATTTAAAGGTTCTGGGACACGCCACACCGTTTGTGCCTTTTGACTGACCAACGAATGATTTTAAAATTTTTTTTTTTTTTCTCGAAATATTTTTTCTTGTTCTCTGTTTTTTCTAGAGGTACAAAATTCATCACAGTGATTCGATTAAGTTTTATTCTTTAGGCAACAATTCAGTGCATCACGAAAGCTCAAATTTCACCCCTTTTGAGTGTTTGGCTTTTATTTTTAAAGCTCTGACTGTGGAGCACTGTGTTCTGACCCCTTTCTATCAGTTAGCATTAATATTTTTTAATCCCACTGTGGGATCGGACCAGGCAGGCAAGCCTTCACTCCCCACATGCATCATTGAGACTTGGGTACCCATGACTCTAAGGTCATTCACCAGTTGTCCTTCATTGCATCATTTTTGGTGCTGCAAAAATGGAACACTCCACAAGACCTGCTGTTTTGGAGATGCTCTGATTCAGTAGTCTTAACAATTACAATAAGGCCCTTGTTAAAGTAGCTCAGATCCTTTCACTCGCCCATTTTCTCTTCTTTTAGCACATCAGCTTTAGGAACTGACTGTTCACTTGTTGCCCAATGTATCCCACCCCCCTGACCGGTGCCATTGTAAAGAAATAACTAGATAGTCAGTGGTGTTAATGTTATGGCTGATTTGTACATGTTGTCAAATATGATCATGGTTTAATTATTCAGACATTCCAAATGATGTCGATGCAGGTAAATCTTTGGATGCATTTTATACCTCTAGTCCTTTCTAATATTAATCTTTTCTAACGCCACTAGACAATCTTGTGCCCCTGTGAATAGTCTACCAGTTCATTTCCTGGTCTGAAGCTTTTACATATTACAATTGTTTACATACAGTCTGTGTCCAAAAGTTTGTAGACACCTGCTTAGTGGTGTTCAATGTGAGTCATCCAATTCTACTCTTATTAGAAGACATTACACTAAATGTTGGGACAATGCTGTGAGGAATTGATTAAATTTAGCCATGCGAGCATTACTGAGGTCAAATACTGATGTGACGATTAGTTTTGAAACACAAACTTGAATCCAGCGTATCCCAAAGATATTGTTTTCAGCTCTATCACAGAATGCAGTTCTACTGCTCCAGATTCCAATGTTGTGGGGCTTCATAGCCCTCTAGCCAATGCTTGGCATTGGGCATGATTACCTCAAAGTCATGTACAGCCGCTCCAGAGTGTCCCATTTTGTTAGCAATTGTTTTCTGTAGAGATTATAGCTGTATAAGCGTAGTTAAGTGCCTGTGTCAACATCGGGTGCACATTAAAGATGCTGCATGGACTGATTAGAAAGGGTGTGTGGATACATGTGGAGATATAGCGTCACACTCTTGTGATATCAGTAATATTGCCACTCTTAGTAATATTATAAAATGAAAAAAGATACAAACGTATTGTGCATAATGATAATGCCATCATGTTTTTTTTTCTTCTGTCTATGCATTTTATCATCCATCAAGCACAAAGGAAGAACATGTTGAATGTTGGTCCTAGACACCACCAGCTGGTCTGTTTTCATTCTGTTACATTCTTTCACCAACACCAGCCTCTGCATATGTCTCACTGACACTTTGTGATTTTGCAGCTTTATCATCAGAGAAGCCATGGAAAATCATACATTTTTCCGTAAGCCGGGAAGGATCCATGTGGCATTGTGTTTTGTAGCTTGTGGTTGTGGGGACTCCTGATGTTGGCCTGGTTCTAGCTGAGGTTCATATGTGTACTATGCTGGAAAAAGTAATGCAATGAACATTTTTCTAATGTACACTTATGTTGCGTCTACATAGTTTTATCTTTTACGTTACATGCTTTTCTACACAGCTGATTCTGGGAAATTTGATGCATTGCTTTTTTTTACAGTGTAGTCTGTCAACAACCACAGCAGACAGCGGATCAGTCCATCACCAGTGTGTGTACCAAATGTGCCTTAAAATTGGAAAGTGAAATACACTGCTAAGTGGTGTAAGCTGTTTTTGTGTGGTCTTTATTGTATACTCTCATTTCTCAGCGGTCAGAGATTTATGAGAATTGTGAATTACAGAGAGGCTCCTGAGATTGCTTTTTTGTGGTAGAAATCCTCTATGGCATTTACTTAAATGATCACTTGCTATATCCTCACATCTTGAGTTGTAATGACACCTTGTGAAATGGAAGACTGACTGGGCATTTATTTTTGCTCCTACACCGGTCCCATTCCTCTCCTACCCCCTCTTTAACGTCACTGACTGGCTTACAGTTGAGCTAAATGGCTGGCATGTATTATCATTCCTGTAATGTATGTGCAGTGGCATGTGTGGTAACATGCAACTGCTAAACCGAAGAACATAATATCTGTACTCAGACAGTCATTTACATGTGTGCAATGTATTAATTTAGATGGGAAAGAGCCATATTGTGGTGAAATAACTATTGCGTTTATTTTAAGCCTCATCTGTTTTCACTTTTGATTAGCAGCTTGATTTTTTAAGGGCCCATATTTCTAACCGCTGTAATCCCAAGTGGCTTTACATAAAAGTGTGTGTTAGAGTAAGTGATTGTTATTGTGAACACACCACAGCACACAGTGCACCACAAAGAAATGTGACCTCTGCATTTAACCCATCCGTGTAGGAGCAGTGGGGAGCTGACTTGGGCACCTCAGTTGTTCTTGTACCGTTCTGGGATTTGAACCAGTGACCAAAATGTTACTCCAGGGTAGGGTAAGATTAAAATTTTAAATCAATGTGTTTCACAGTAATTGCAGTTATTTCCAGGGCACTGTTTGCAGGTTGCTCTGATGCTGCTTGTTAGCTGATTAACAAGCCATTTATGAGCATACCAAACTGGGGCATGGCTGCTCAAGAACAGTGCACTTCATTATTCACACCCTTGCTAAAGATGAAATAAAGATTAAATCTTTATCAGTTTGGTTTTAAACTGAAAACTGCAGAGAACTTTGGTCTTTTGCTGAACTACAATGTTTTTAGGAAATACATATTTAAAAAAAAATTCTCAGAAGTACAAATTCCAATAATTGACTTGAATTTCTCTCATGTATTCATTGCCAGATCAAGATCTTAGGTGACATATGTTTTATAACATGTTTTACACTTTCCCATTCATTTTAGGGACTAAAGACACATGCAATTACTTTGTAAATATTTTATTTGTTATTTTATCTTGGGTAAAGTACATTTTATTTTGTCCTCACATGGGGCTTACGCATGTGTTTGGAGGGTCACAGGTTCAAATCCTGGTCCAGGTACCACTGGGGTACCTTGAGCAAAGTATGGTCCTGCTACACTGCCCACAGAAGTGTGTATGGGTTAAATCAAGAGGTCACATTTTGTTGTGGTGCACTTTATGTGATGGGCTGTCATGTTCCTCTGATTAGGTGTTTGATGTTCTCTGTTTATCTATTGTGGCTTAAGCCACAAAGCTAACTAACTGATTCCCTTTGGCCTCTATTTCGTGATGACTCTATGCTATCAATAATCTATGTCAAGTTGCACTGAAGCATTGGAGGTGCATCTGGTTCACATAACAACTTACTCAGACACTGTGTGCTGATTTTTAATTTGTCAGTAAGCATAAAAGTTTTATTAATAATTTAATAAGCTTATTAATTTACAGCACCAAACATTTCTTGGCTGGTTAACTACTTTTCAGACAATTAGGACTGTCACTTTTCAACTTCTTCCAAGTTTTTCCTAGCTCTGTAATGTCTTATGTGGCCAGTAGAGGGCATACAAGTAGTAAGACAATGTTTTAGCCTAGTATTTCCTAACCTTGGCTCTGAAAGCCCCCTTGCATGTTTTGCTCTTTTCCCTCTTTTCTCTACTCTCTAAATCCAATTCTTCTGGTTGTCAGCTCAACCCTGCTCCTCCTTTCCTTTTTAAGGCCTGTTCACCTGCTATTGTACCTGCACTCATCACCATAATCAATGCTTCTCTCCTGTCTGGCCATCTTCCTCCTCCTCTCAAAACTGCTGTCATTACTCCTATTCTTAAAAAACTTGCACTTGACCCCTCATTACTCTCCAATTACAGACCCATCTCTAATCTTCCTCTTCTTGCTAAGGTTATAGAAAGAGTTGTGGCATTTCAGGTTCACAGTTATCTTACTAATAATTCTTTGTTTGAGCCTTTCCCATCTGGCTTTCGTTCAGGACACAGCACTGACGACCTTCGTACTACTGCTGATAGTGGTACCCCTTCCATTCGTTTACTACTCGATCTGAGTGCTGCATTTGACACAGTCAATCATTCTGTTCTAATTTCTCGTCTTGCCTCTATTGGTATCTGTGATATACCCCTGCAGTGGTTTAGATCTTAACATGCAGGTCACAATACATTGCACTGGGCTCTCACTCATCCTCTCTGTCTCCCGTTACATGTGGGGTTCCCCAGGGTTCTGTTCTGGAACCCCTTCTCTTTCTCATCTACCTCTTGGTCAAATCATTCGTAATCATGGTATCAATTTCCACTGCTATGCTGATGACATTCAGCTATATAGAAGTACCCATTCCTCTGATTCTCCTCCAAAAAAATCTATTGAACTGCATCCATGATCTAAATTGCTGGATGCAAGACAACTTTCTCAAACTCAACCCCGACAAAACTGAGCTAATGCTAGTAGGCCCTAAAACTGCTACCTCCAAATTACTCAACTTTTCTGTCTGTATTGATGATCTTCCTGTCAAGCCTGCTTCTGTTGTTAGGAACCTTAGAGTTTTATTTGATCAATCACTTCATTTTGACACCCATATAAAGTCGCTCTCTAAAACTGCCTTCCACCTCTGCAATATTGCCACACTCTGTCCCTCCCTCTCAGATACTGATGCTCATACACTTGTACATGCTTTCATCATGTCCCGTCTGGATTACTGTTATTCCCTCTTTACTGGTCTTCCTCTCAGATCCCTTGAAAAACTTCAGTACATCCAAAACTCTTCTGCCAGAGTTCTCACTCATACTAAACGCTCATCCCACATCACTCCCATCCTCTTCCAATTACATTGGCTTCCCATTGAATCCCACATTAAATTTAAAATACTACTTCTCACTTTTAAAGCCCTAAACGGTCTTGCCCCTACATATCTTAGCCATCTTCTCGTACCCTATTCCCCACCTCGCTCCCTCAGGTCATCCAGTACTAATCTCCTGAAGGTTACCCGCACTTGCCTTAACTCTATGGGTGGCAGGTCATTCAGTGCTACTGCCCCCATAATCTGGAACTCTCTACCACATTCTCTCCGCGACTGCACGTCTTTTTCCTCTTTCAAAACTGAGTTAAAAACCTTTCTCTTCCATCAGCACTTTTCTTCTTCTCCTTCCTAATCTTCCTAAAGGTGTTTTTTTTTCTCTTTCCCCTGCATTTGTGTAAAGTGTCCTTGGGTTTGCAAAAGGCGCTATATAAATCTAACTTATTATTATTATTATTATTATTATTATTATAAAATCCAGCTGATCCCAGGAAAGACTAATTGGAAAACTGTCAAATGTGCAAAGCAGAAGGGCCTCCAGAAACTGGATAGGGAAACACTGGTTTTGAAAAGGATGCCCATTTCCAGCCCTGGTGGGTTTGTGTCCAACACAGTTTGTATATTTTCATCCTCAAACATACCTTGATCAACTCATCGGTTAAAGGCTAGGTGAAGTGGGTGTGTTTGAACATTGGATATTCAGGACCAAAACAGTGCATCCCTAGTTTAGGCCCTTAGGCCTTGCAAAACCTTTTAGAAGACCTCTTTGTTCAGTGCTAAATATGGTTAGTACATCTGTGTTTTACCTTTTCCTCTGTTAATGCACATGCATATTGTCACTGTAGGAACAAAACTCCATCTCTCTATTTTTGTTATTGTTTTTTTTAATGGGTTGTTATTGTGAATTCTTTTTATGTTGGTGATGTGGGTGACGTTTCCTTCCTTGCTGTTTTGGAGATGCAAGGTTTTGGTCCAAAAGAGACGTAAATGTGAATATAAAAATACCTCAGGGAAGCATAAAAATGAGAAATGAAAGATTCCAAATGAGCCTAAAGTGCTGAATTTGAATGTTGCTCTTAAAAACACTTGCCCTGTTAAAAACAAAGGACCGTTTATCAGATCTGGGCTGAATAATCACACTCAGACCTCACATAGTCAACCGCAGTTTATTAATATCGCTATAGGTCAGTGCTTCGGCCTGTTCCTCCACCAGTGCCTGCTATTTTTTGTCCTCAGTTGTTCTGTAGCATGCACAAGTCTGGGGTGACGAGGTGTGTCTAAGAGTGACAGCGAGGCACACTTCCTCTTCACGCGATGGTGAAAGAGCGTTGGCCAACCTCCGCTTTAGAGGAAGCACAGTGTTCTTACAACAAATGAGAGAAGAGAGAGAGAGAGATAGAGTGCAAAGAAATGGTGGCAAGTCAGCCTTAGAGTCTGTGTGTACTGTATGTTAGTAGAAAATTAAGGGGTGACCTGGGATCTGGACCTAGTGTTGTCCAAATCTTCAGCATCTTCCCTAAAGTTGATGGAGTAACCAGTGTGTGAAGATACGCCGTCTGCAGGTGCTTTTGTGGTAGGTGGGCTAGATGGAGGAGACAGCAGAGACTGCACAGTTAAGACAGCCCAAGGGTAAGTTGAACTCTCTGCCACTTTGAAGGACACAGTTTTTAATCAACTAATACATTGTAGCTCTCCACTATATCGCTTGGTTTCCTGACTGTGGCCATTTGTTCCTTTTCTTAGTCTGGGTGTATATGCGTGTGTGTGTGTGCATTTGTGTGCACGATCAGGGAACTTCCTGTCTTGTGCTGCACTTTGACTTTGCATCCTAGTTGCATCTAAGAATAGCTTCCACAGGCATTAACTGCTCGTATACAAATTATTGGCCATATCTTGCTGTGGGAAACATGATTCACATCATATGTGCATATTGTGTCTATATGTTGGATAAGAAAAAATGCTCATTCTTTTTTCTAAATAAAATAATTTGTTAAAAGAAAATTCTTACTAACGAAATGAAGGATGTTGCTATTTATATTTCACCTTTTTAAAGTCCACCTGAATGTTCACACTTACATGATTATCTATGACTTCCTGTTTCACTGGGGTATAAATATGAGGTGACAGAAGCCACATTAGAAAGTTACATTTCAAAAGCTAGGATGTGGTCCATTTGGTCTGCATTTCTATGCCACTGTGTCATTAGTGTTTGGCCAGTCCAGTCAGAAGGATCTTTCAAAAACAAGCGTGAAATACAACCTGCTGCCTTTGCCGTTCCGAGTCTCATCCAAAGCAAGTTCAAGAAAAATGCATGTCAAGTTACAACACTGGACGTGGTCATCCTTGTCTCCTGACCCAGTTGTTAAGCTATAGGGTAGGACTCAACAATTTTGGAAAATATAATTTTTTAAAACCAGTATTTTAACTGCAATTTAAATGAAATTATTATCTTTTGATTATGATCTTTTATGTTCGCCCAGGCCTTATTTTAGACAAATTTTATATATAATGTGCCAGATTGCAAATTCTGCAAAAATATTTAATTGTTATTAGTAACCTACCCAATTAAAACTCATCAATATTGGGTAAAATTATTAATTAAAACTGTAACCCTTGCAATGTACAAACTGCACTCTTTCAAACTGCGATTTCGATATAAAAATAATAATTTTTCAGCCCTATCATGGGGTGATCTGAATAAGAGAGTCCAAAAGAGAGGACCGAAAACCTTGGAGGATCTGGAGAGATTCTGTACAGACTAGTGATATCATCAGCCATTACAGGAGACGACTCATGGCTGCTATGTGGACCAGGAAACATAAAGTACTAAATGCAGTGGTGCTGGTGAACACATTTCTGCCAAGCGTATCAGTAAGAATGAATCGCACTAGCTTGTAAGGGTAGGCATTTACGTGGAGCCCTTCTGATCACATACAACTGTGAGTGAGCACGTGTGCATATTCAGAAAATCTCACTTGTCATTTTCAGTCTGACCTTTATGTCTTATGTCTTATCTGAAATGGCAAAGACTTCCCGAGGGAACTTCCACTGACTATAGCAGAGCTGAAATCAATACACAAGTGAATTAACCTAAAGGGAAATGAATGGCAATAGCCCGTCCATTCTCAACTTTTAAATGCCTCTTTTTGAATCTGAACACAGTACTTTACCGCTCGTGCAATTCAGCCTCAGACTGTGCAACGGATGTGGTTTACCAAAATGGAGCAAAGCTGTGTGAGAGAATGGAGGAGACAAAAAATTGTTCATTTTTCAGGTGTTCAGGGCTTCCCATATAGAACATTACTATTTTGGAATAAGAAATCTTGTCATGAGGTTGACAGTTCAAGTGAATATGCCGGGGGTTTACAATGCAGCGTATGTGCATCCATGTGACATTAACCTTACTGCCCAGTTACAGAAAACTTCCCTTACTTTTACTCACAGGACTTTCCCTTCCTGTTTTAACAACTCTGTTTGCATTTTCAAACCGTTTATATTTGCCGGAGTCCTTTTAGTTCATGTTCTTGTACTGTGTTAGTAAAGTGAATGTTATTAGTCGAGGGAGGTGGTTGTAGGCCAACTGGTTGCCAGTTAAGCGCTTATACTTTTTTGTTGTTGTTCATTAAAATATCATTTTCAATAATACAATTTAGCTGAACTTATTATAATGTCTTAAATATATTATTCAGGTATTTCAGACCTTCTCTCTCTTTCTCTCTCTCTCTCTCTCTCTCTCTCTCTCTCTCTTTTCAGATGGCGGCGTCCAGAATAGATACTCGGGGACCAAACGTTACAGTGAAATCTTAAGGGATTTTGATAACTTGGAAATTTCCTTAGTGAGCACGTACGTAACTTAGACATGGCATTAAACAGAGTAAAAATGATGACCAATGCTGACCTGCTTACTTTTTAGCCAGTTTATTCATTATAAGCAATGGTTAACCTTTGTAATTCTAAGATTGTCCTTTAATACCATGGTGTGTGTGTGTGTGTGTGTGTGACTGGATTGCTTCCTTAGGTCTGTAGATGAGCTGCTATCAGACGCTGACACACAGTCCCTCTCAGAAACAATTGATACCACACTGGATGAGTTCACAGTGAGAAATAATTTCAAAATTCATGCTTATTGTTTTCTGCGAATGGCCTGAATAAGTTGAATTCTCAAATATATGTTTGTAATGTTTGTATTTCATTCTATATTTAGTATTAAGATGTTGTCATTTTATTCCTCTGCCCCATTATTTGTCTAAATTAACACACACTGGTATTAGCACAGGCCTTTGAAAAGGACAATGATTGTTACTGTGTTAAAATTGTAAAAATAAATAAATAAACAACTAAATATTCAAATAAATGTATAGCTGCTTTAGTTTAGGCTCCCATCCTGTCTGCACAACTTTTCACAAGTTTAACATGGACAAACCCCCTATGCTATTATGTTAAAATAATTTTATCCAGGATAGTATAACAAATAAAATGTATGGCCCCCAAAAAACAAAGGTTATGAAAAATGCCCTTAAATTTAAGGCCAAGAAAAGTTTCAGTAAGCACAGTAACACTTACACTGCTAATTTCTATTGCGGGTATACTAAAACCAGGAGCTCGCACCCTCAAACTTGTTTGTTGGGTGGTATCCTTGTAGTGGAGGAGGAATGGAACGCAGCCGTCTCAAACTGAAATGCCACCAAATGCAATATTGATTCCACATTGTTAACATTATGCCCCAAGTAAGTGGCTTATGAAAGCTGTATTTGAACAAAAAGCTTCTATAGCAATGTACACTACAGAAGCAACACAGAATTAATACGTTGTTTTCCCTCTACTGGATATATAAAACTGTATTAAAAATACTTAAAATTATGGTTCATTAAAAAAGTAAATATTATAGTTTTGAAGGTGATTTTGAGAATCACTATGATAAGACATCTGTAAAATGCCATTCTGTCTAGCTCTATTGTTTTCACTTGCACAATTTTTCTACATTGGGAAAACATGTTTGGCTCTTTGCAGAATGAGGATGTGGACAATACAGAGGTCTGCCATGATGGAGAGCCTTCAGCAGAGGAAAAGGAAGGTGCTATGTCAGGTAAATTCATATGCTTCATGAACAATTTTGTAGGAACATGAGACAGAGACAGAGAAAGGGTGGGTGTTATAACATGTACCAATGTGTGCGCAGGCTGTGTGTGTTGCAGTTAAAGTGGTGACTCATAGAAATGAACACTGACGTGTCCAGAATGTCAGGGGTCCACATGCCATTTATTAGATGTCTCAGAGTAAGAGTGAACCCAAAGCAATGTTCTTAGTCATCCAGCTGATCTTCCCATAGCAGCTCATATGGCTGTTGTATCCAATGGCATAACTGTCAGCAGTGTAGGAAATTGCCAGGCCGGAGCCTGTGGTCACCAAGCCCCCTAACACTTTTGCTGAACCACTTACGTTGTTGCTATTGCAATTTTACACATCATGATTATTCATGATAATTTAAAGGACATTCTGGCTGAAGTGTAAAATTCAGTCATTGCCACATTAGTGCAAAACAGCAGTTCCACAGTAGCCAAATGTTCTGGTTTGAAGACTAAGAAAAGCCCCTTCTGGTGATCAGTCTGGAAGGTGGGAGGAACTTTCGAAAGACTAAAATTGCTCACCGTTTTTGAAAAAAGCTTCCAAATCTTTGTGGGTTGTTTTCTTTAGCTTGAAAATACAGAAGGAAGAGAGATAGCGAACTTTATTCATCATTGAGTGGATTATTCGAACAACAAAAATATCTCATCAGATTTGGAAGCTACAGTTAGCAAACTGTCTATATATTGTACTTTTGGCATTTTTATTTTGGCTGAACATTGTGTTGTTTATTTTATGCTGAACAAACATAGTATCGCTGTTTTTGTTACTGTCCAAAGAAAACAGTGTATTTCCATTTTTACTTCATTTAAGCACAAAAGCTGTTCTGTCTTCACCAAAAATTACTTGAAACAAAACTTTACATTAGATGTAAGGAATGTTTTTGGGAGAATAAACATTTATTAATAAAATGTATTAGCATTTATTATTTTACATACTGTAAATAAATAGCTAGAGACAGTCAAAACGGACCCAAACCTTCCCAGCAGTTTAATGATGTATTTGTGCAACGCATGCTGGATATTGTAGTGAAACAACATGAAAAGGATATAAAACCATGATTTTTGTCAAACTTATGAGGCGGTTGGATGATAGAACATGGACAATTGGACATGAGAGAAAGTATATTAAACTCTAATTTTAGTAATGAATTCTCCATGATATTCTTTAACCATTAGCCTACATTTGATTGATCTCCTTCTCACCTGGGCAGTGACAGAAGAGACAGAAGTGACAGAGTAAGTGATCTTGAAGGGGTTCATCTTGCCACAGCACTTTAGTCTATGCTACCCTCTTCAACCTTTTTTTGTTTACGTGTAATTAGCCACATGGGCTAATGGCCCTGAGCTAACAGGATTAGCACAGGATGAGGGTGGAGAGGGGAGATTAAACCCACAGGCAGCTGCTGTCTTTCTATGCTACCTCTCAGAGGAGTGAAGGTATGATACAATAGTATTAGAATTGCAGTCAAAATTGATCAGTCACACAATTAACAGCAGTGCCATGAGGATAAAATCTACAGCTGGCATAGACTGATAGTACATTATTAACGGAAGGGAAGCTAACATCATTACAGCGCATGAACTTGATGTGGAGCTGCTTTCCCTAAAAGTTGTATGGTGTGCCAGAAGAGATTAGGGATTACACTGACACATGCCACGCACAGCGTTTAAGTAACACATCAGGCCGGCTTCCCGGCCTTCTGGCCCCTTCCTGGGCTTGCTCACGCGGGAAAACGTCACCTTCAGCTCTCTGAAGGGATGGCAAGCAGACCTTGGTCTTACGGTGGCTTTCTAATCTGCTGGACCATCTAGATCCCCCAGCCCTTCATCCCCCACTGTGCGCAGTCTGACCTGTAATAAACCAAATGGAGGGGATGAAGAAGACCACTTCATAAGCTTTTAACAGATAAAACGTGCTTGTCCATCGGCCATTGCTAGATTGAACCCTTTGAACTTATTTTTCATTTACCTTAGAGCGTAACCTTCCTCTACTGTTGGTTAAAGAATGAGTGAATGAGTGTGAAAGAGAGATAACAATCAAGAGAGACATTAGCTGAAGGTTACCGACCTCTGCTCCTGTTAGTTCTCTAGAAAGAGGAAGTACAGCTGAATTAGCACCCCCATTCACACAGTTTTGCCCCAGTCCCAAAACTGGGACAGAGGATATGTGCTCAGGAGTGTGTGGTTTTTTCTTTTGCACCTTTTTTTGAAGTGTTTTATGTTAAGGCCCTTACACTTAGCCAAACTCATTATTTCTGGCTTCGTTCTACTGAAACAACACTGTGTCTTTTTTAAGAGTCTTTTTCTGAGGAACACAAAGAGAACAAATGATTAGCAGCATGATAAGTGAAACATTTTAGCAAGTCAGAGTCACGCAGTGAGTAGAGAGGAAGAGTAAGAGGAATTAAGGTGGTGGGCGAAAAGTGTGGGTTATAGAGAATGGAGAAATGAAGAGGAAGAGTGGGAGGAATAGGTCACGAGAGAATGCATGAAACTCATTTAAATAAAATCTGATAATTTTGAGGTTAACAAGAGTTGAGGGACAGATATGTTAAATACAGTGTCAGAAAAAAAAGTTAAAGTTCTTCGGTTTTGGCCGATACTTCTCCAAATTCAACATTTCCCTCAGTTTGTATTGTTATCAAACTTTTCATAATTTGAGTATGTGCTGTTTCAAAAATGGATTTCCTTGAGGATTGTATCCATGATGGTACCATCATCATCATTAATCTCAGGTTTATGTTGAGGGAGAACCTAGTTTTCAGTGTAGCTGAGCATTACAGACAGCAACAAGATAATACATTTATAGGACACAATGAAAGAAAGAAGAGTACAAATAATAGGGTAACTGGGATGAATCCAAAATAAATAGAAACATTTAAATTAAAATAACAATAATAAAATTAAATAAATTAACAGGTACCACAAAAATAAATCAGGCCTTAAAATAAAATATTACAGAAGAAATAGCAGATATAAATAGGATAATTAAGCCAAAACAACTAAACAGTAAGCAATTAAGATCTTCTGAAACAAGAACAACAGAGTAAAACATAATTGCAGTTGAAAGTACCCTAGTGAAACAAGTAAGATGAGCTTTAGCGTATCTTGGACTATATGCTGCATTGTTAAAAGCTGATTTACCCAGCCCAGTAAAAGCTTAGCATCATGCCCAGGTATATTTTAGTACCCCAAGATACAAGCAGTTTAAATGTAAATATAATTACATACATATACACATCACTAAAACCCTCTCAACCCACTCAAACCACATCCAGCTCTTTATTTAGGTGAAACAGGACACAGTATGACTTGAACAAAACCTCAACACTAACATTATTTTAGAATGCACAGAAGTTTGTAGTATTCCGATAGGAGTGAAAAAGTGGACTCTCAAACCAGATTTCACTGTTTCTATGGCGCAAAAATTGATTTTAGATCAGCAGTGCTGCTCCTGAAAGTTTGTAAAATTCTGTTGTCTAAAAAGCTGCTGGCAGCAGTGAAGCTTCGTCGCTTTTTTATAGTTTGCAGGAAGTTGTACGACCGTAATGAAGAACTGGATGTGGTTTGGGCAAAGTGAGAGAAGTTCTTAGGAACTGTTTATCTAAAATAAAGAAACTAAATTTGGACTCCAAGGATGTCTTTGTGTTGAAACTATATCTGGGTTAAGTGGGAGGTAGTGTGGATATATGTTTTTTCACCAAACTATTCTTTAATGCCCAACTGTGTACCTTTACTAATACTCTACAATCAGTTTCCCATGGGACGGAGCCTTGTCTGTACATTTTTTTAAGGACAGAAAAAGGCCTGGAGTCAACAGGGTGTATAGAGGTGATGCAACTTGACTGTATGGAAATATGGTACAACTATGACGTGTATTCTAAAACAATGCTGCTTGTAGTGGTGAGGTTTTACCCAAGTCATACTGTTTCCTAAAACACATCGACAAGTCTGCTCCACCTAAATGAAGACCTGGATGGTACTCAAAGACCTTCCAAAGCTACAGTTTTCTATGAGAGCATAACTGTGGTATAGGCCTTGTCTGTAGTAAGCTGTGATCAGCATGTGGGTTTGCCTAGATGGAGTGGGAGGAGTTAAAGTGGGGCAGAGGGTGTGGTCATAGCCTGTGAGAAATCCCCTGATGAGCCTCTGAATCAAGAATCCCCATCCAACATACACATTCGTGAGGCAGAGGATTCTTGTGGATGTGAAACTGTGTGGAATTTTTCCTTTTATCTTTTCGGTTCTTTTGATTCTGCGTCACGTGGATTACAAGAGCTTTGATGGCATTTGAAATACAGATCCAGACTTTTCTGTTATTCACTTGTTGGAGTTTAGTGCCAGTTTTTGCAGTTTATAGGAGTGGTCAATAGCTATAAACAGATCTCTGGACAGGTCAATAGGTAGTACGAATGTTTTAGGTTGTGTTAGCCCATGTGTTGGTTAGGGTGAGTCGGATGTAACACACCGGTTCCAGTGATGCTGATGTATTCGCTCTCAGCCCAGGATGCTGACCTGGCCCTGTGTCGCAGCGAGGGTGGCGTGGAGCTGGCACTACAGTATGCCAAAATGTGGTGCCGCTATGCCAAGGACCTGCTCACGTGGATGGACAAGAGAATCAGTCTGGGTGAGTGTAAGTTTACTGGAAACTAAGGGGTCAAATCTAACCGTTTTTTTTTTTGTCCAGAGGAACAAGATAAAAAAAAGCAAGACCTTCTTTGAGAGTGCTTGTGTGCAAGTATAAGTCACTGATGTAGTGGCTTTACATTTCATTTCACACGGTTACAGTTATAAATACTGTTTTGAAGAACCTGCCCCTTTAGACTTGTAGGTACCATTTCCAATACCATCTAGTGGCAAAATACTGATATAACAAGTTCAAAAGGAACCTATTGTGGACTAGAGCTGGGCAACATGAGGATATTGATTATTATCATGATTAATTACATTAAAATATGCTTTTCTGTGCATATCGTGGATATCATCTGGTTTTCAATAACAATTTCTAACTGATTTTTTAATATAATGTTTTAATCGTAATCTAGATTTGCTGGGGTTTTTTGGCAGTTTCAACTCATTATGTCTCAGCAACTATTATTTCAACTATTTTTGTATTAACTATACTTAACTATTATTATAAATGGAACATGGTGGTTTACCAGCCACTAATGAGCAATGTTGACACATGAAACTGATGCTGGGTCTTAATATCTGTCAGACCCTTTTGTTTTTCTGTATGTTAATGACATGGACAGCAACAGTGCAGTCAGCCTAGTATCTTCCCCACAGGGATAGAGATTATAGTCCAGATTACAAGGCCATGTCAGGAAGAATGAGAGACCTTAGTCTTTACGAGATTAGCCTGGCAGCAAATACACTATATGTCCAAAAGTTTGTAGATGCCTGTGCGCCTAACACTTCTGTTGGAAAGACTTTACAGTAGTTGTTGGGATACTGAGGGTTTGTTTGCATTAGTCAGCTTATTGTTCTGATGCTGGACAATTACTACTGAATTCAATGGAGCTCTGTCACTCCAGGGAACATAGTTCCACCTCCCCACCAAACTGGGGGGTTTTATACCCTGCCTAACTGATGCTTGACACTGGGCATGGGGATGGCTCCTCCAGAGCTTCCTCTTCTATTGACAGTGCTTTTTTGTGGAAAATAGTCAAGCTCTGGATTCGATCGAATACCTGTGTCAGTAGAGGGGACATCTTAAAAATTCATTTGACAGTGCATCTGGATATGTTTGCTCTCACAGCATATTCTAGTTGATGCTTCACTATCCACATGAAGCTGCTGCCAACTTGACGCTTTGCTGTGTTGGAAATTCAATATTCAATTTTTCCGGCTATATGGTCCATTATCCATAATGATGAATGGGTTCTGGTTCATTTCATTTATTTAAGTAAGGCATCCAGCCATGTTGTATTGATTATTATACAGGAACATTCCACTTAGAGCAAAACACCTCTTTCAGTCATCCTCTGCTAGATGCCCCTGGTTTGCATGAAACATTCACATGCACCAAGCACTGAATAATCATTTTATATTTTTGCCATGTAAAATGTTTGCGTATACTTAACATATACTTACTGAACTCTCACCATCTGATCTTTGCAGAGCAAGAGTTCGCCAAGAATATCATGAAAACAGCGGACACGACAAGGTCCTGTGTTGCTCAGCAGGTGCGAGGACACACATATTGAGTTCTGCGTGCATGTGCATGCACATGATCCTTAAACGCAGAGCAGGAGCGTGCGATAAAGAATAAAGAAACATGCACATGCAGAACATATATTTACATTTACATTTACAGCATTTAGCAGACGCTCTTATCCAGAGCGACGAACAACAGTGAACATACAGCTTAATGTCTTACATATGAAAATCAATGATGTGTTTGTGTGTAGGACATGATGCCGCTGCAGTATATCTACACCATGGCCCTGGAGCAGGACATTAAAACAAGCCTCACAGCCAAACAGACCACTGAAGTGCTCCAACAACGCTGCTACCAGGTGCATCATCATATAGATGTTTAGGGACTAACCACTGTAGCTGCAGCTACAGAAGTCAGACTAGAGTACTACCACAACAGGCATTTAAATGACAACAACTCACACATTAAAACTGGTCAAAAATGTAATGAGTATGATAAATTATTTTGGCTACACAAGCAATGAATAATACAATAAAGTACTATAGAGTAAATAAGTAGCATTATTTTTAGGACAGTGTTGATATGTTTAACAAAATGTAGTTTTTTTGCCATTGGCACCATGTTACAATAAAACTACCCATATTAAGAGTTCATGAATGTATTATGTGTTTATTAATGGTTAATAATTAGGTTCCAGACAATTTAAAACTTAATAAACCATTCAAATACATAAATTAAAGGGCAACAGTGATGACTTTGGTGAAGCTGGTGGGTGGTGTGGCTTATGGTATGCATAAACCAGCACAGTGTATAAAGAGCTTGTAAATTCTAGAGGCTGTCATTTGGGAATAAAATGTAAAGTCAGTGTTGTGGCCTTTTATCTCTGGGTTATAGCTGCTTCTTAATGTTTTTAACAGCATTTATAACTGAATTAATAATCTATTATAAATCATTCATAAACCCTTTATAAGGGTAGACTTATTGTAAAGTGATAAAGTAAATTATTTGTTCATTTGTTCATTTTCCATTCACTACTGTCCTTCCTTAAGGCTTTATCAGCAAAGCGCAATGAGATTGACAAGTGGCGTCGGGAGTTCAAGGAGCAATGGTCGAGAGAGCAGAGAAGAATGGTCAGTATACTGTATGTGTGTGTGTGTGTGTGTGTGTGTGTGTGTGTGTGTGTTTAAAGGTATTATTGCTTTTTGTTGTAGAATGATGCAGTTGCGGCACTGAAGCGAGCTCGGCAGCAATACTTGCAGCGCTGTGAAGAACTGGAGAAAGCTAAAGCCATAACTGCTAAAGGATTAGAGGAAGCTGGCGGTTCAAAGACCCTGGACAAGAGGAGGAAGTCTCGAGATGATGCTCAGACCAAGGCAAGCATTTGCTGGGCTTCTCTATTGCCTAGTTGTTTGAGAACCTCAGTCATGACCTCTCTTGTGAAACTCATAACCTGGTGCAGAGAATTATCTAATGCAATAGTACTGTTGTCTTGGGGAACCACAGCCTAGGGCTATACCTCGCTAGGGATTTTCTTGACTGAGGCATGAAATAGTCTTTACCCCTCCGTCTGGAAAAAAACACAAACCAATAAAAATTGAACTTTACTGAGATTAAACTGAACCTTTGGTTTATGCTGTCATGTCACTATGTATGTTTCAGACAATTTTACTATTATGATAAGTTGACTATGAACACTATGACTGATAATCTGATCTTAAGTGGGCAGCCTTTCCCAGACCTGCGTAATTTCATGTCTTTCCTAACCCTAAAGCACCTAATTTAACACCTGTGGGCTTTATAATAAGAAGGGTGCCTCAGGTGTTTTAATGCAGGGCCAACTAAAACTTGTAAAGACAGTGGAGACACTGGTCTGTTTTGTACAAAGAAGGAGCTAAAGCACAGTTTATGTTACCAAAGTTTTCTGAACTGTTCCACTCTGGCTTAGGTTGCAGAGGCTGAGGCACTGTACCGGCAGTGTGTGTGCGATGCCCAGGCTCACCAGGAAGAGCTGGAAAAAGTGAAGGAAAGGATCATTGTGCATACCCGTAAACTCATCTCCCAAGGTGACACTGTGCTGAAAGAGGTAGGACTTGCATTTCAGAGCCTATGAAAAATGACAAACACATTGTTTACACAGTGGTAAATAAGCAAGTAATGCATAATAAATAAATAAATAAATCTCTGCAGGCATCATCATCTGTTTACTGAGTATGGGTTATGTTGTGGCTACTGTGATATGTCACAGAGTAACCCTGCTGACAGTAAACTGAAAAGGAAGTCAGTTATCGCCACTGAAATCACTAAAGGCATGTCATGTGACCTCTGTGACCTCTGCATTTAACCGATCCAGCAGCAGGCAGCTATCAACAGCGATCGGGGAAGCAGTGTAGCTGGACGGTACCTTGCTCAATGGTACCTCAGTGGCATTTAACCCATCACGCGTGCACACGTGGGGCAGCAGGCAGCTATGAGAAATGACCAGGGAGCAGTGTAGTGGGATGGTAACTTGCACATATGTACCTCAGTGGTACCTGGGCCAGGACGTGAACCTGCAACCTAACTAACCAACCCTCAAAACTCTGATTCACCACACACCTTCCTACTCAAAAAATGTGCTTCATTCCTTCATACCTTGCCTGGTACAGTATACGTCCAAAAATATTTAGACAGCATTTAATATTAGTCAGATTAAGTCAAGTGGTCTTAACTCGTAGGTACTGCTGTTCCTTAGGCCCACAGTGCAACAACATACACTATCACCTTGAGGGTGTGAAGCTCTATATGAGGAGATGGATGAGCAAGTGTCTAGAGATGTATAGTGAATGTGATGTATGTAAAGTGAAAGTGACTTATTTGTCATTGTGAACAGTCAGTCACACAAAGTGCACCGCAATTAAATGTGACCACTGCATTTAACCCATCACACATGCTCACGTGGGGCAGCAGGCAGCTATAAGAAGCGCCCAGGGAGCAGTGTGGTGGGTCGGTAACTTGCACATATGTACTTCAGTGGTACCTGGGCCAGGACTTGAACTTGCAACCTTCTGCTCACTAACGCTAGGCCACCACTGGCCCCGACTCTCTTAAGCCTGTGTTTATCATGTCATTGGACAAAAAGAGAATTGTGACTTTACTTTATAACAGGCCAATGTTTCTCCACCCAGGTGACCATCAACATGTTCTTCTATCAGAGACAGCAGACAGAGGCAGTTCCTCTGGGCTACCACAACCTGGAGCTGACCTGCAGGCCTTGTGAGCCCGGAGAACCTTACCTGCACTATGTTTTCAGGACATGTCGACGTGAGCAGCCGATCCAAACTTTCATCTTCCAAGAGTTTATTCCGCAATGCAAAAGGTGAGGAAACTGGTGTAGGTGAAACTGCAAAACCTCAGTGGTACTTGTTACTTGTACTTATTTGAACCGGCGACCTTCTGGTCACAAGGGCAACTCCCTAACCACCACTGCCCTGAAGTTTATGGTTATTCAGTATTTGGAAAATCAGCTTTTTCTTACAGTGTTTCCCTTCTTCATTCATGAATAACAGGTCAGACATAGAGCAGAGAAGGACACAATTTGAAAACCATTATATATTAAGCTCTTTATGTGCGAGGCTTATTGCATGTAAAAATGCACTGATGTAGGAATCAGATGCCAATATCCAAGTTGTACTCCTGCCAATACTCGTGTCGAAACATAATTATGATATTAAGAAATTAGAAAGAGATACACCTGAATTACCATTAAAGATATATATTATTTATATTTTTTAACTTTTTTTTAAATTTGTGTAAGGATTCAAATGCAGTAAAATTAAAAAAATACACATATACTGGCCAACAAAAAGACTATGAGAACTCAAAGGATTGGCACTAAACAGCTGTGTGGCCTCAAGAAAACCTAAAGCTATGCTTTCAAAGTAGCTTCTCCAACTCTGGAAATCACAGACTGTGTTGGACTAAAGTGCTAATGAATTGCCTGATTCACATTAATAGACAGTTTAGGCGGTGGTGAGTATGAATGGCTTGGTGATTAATTGTTTATTGGGATTTTAGAGCCCTTTCTGAATGTTCTGGTATTTGCTTTGGTTTCTACAGATCTCCCACTATGGGGCGACGTAAAACAAGCAACCCCTTGATGGCTCTGCAAGACTCCTTTCCAGATGACACGAGACGTGGCAGCAGTGTTAGTGATGGAAGTATGTCCCACTGCTGCTCACTTTTTGGGCTTTGGATAGTGTCACAAATAGTAGCTGTTGTTCTCATTAGACTGATTATAATCTGTGCATGAGTGTTTATCCCTTAAGAAAGTAAAGACTTTTACATATTGATGCTAATACATGACCTGTTGATGAACAGGGCGCACTGGCTATAGTGACAGTGAGAGTATAGGAGGGAGCCTTGAATCTCTGTCCAGTCCAGGTGATTCATTCATTACATTGAACTTCTTACATTATGTACGTATAGTGCAATTTGCTCAGTTATTTTTTATGCTGTTTTTCCTGAAGCCCATGGGAATCGTAAGCTGCCCAAAGCCCCCTCAACTGGAACCATGTCCTCTGATGACCTGGATGAGAGAGACATTAACAACGAAGCGGGTAAGAGATGACAGCCCATAACATACAATCCCAGCCCACAGGTGTGACTGTAAGACTGAAGTGTGTGATCTTTATTGTGTCATGTCCATTTTCCTTCACCTAGAGTGTGCTGATCCTTTAAATGACAGCATCGGTAACCTCTGCAAGGTACGCACTATTTCCCGAGCAGCCCTCAGTCACCGGCTCCGGAAAATGAAGAGCAAAATGGCCAAGTGCAAACAATGTGAAAACTACATTCTGGTCAATGGCATTGAGTGTGAGGAGGTAAGACAAGAAATGGGACAATACTGGCATTCATATTTTAATTTAGAAAAAGGCACTTTTTGCCTTAGAGTATGCAAGAAAGACTTTTTATTAGGGATGCATGATCAAAAGTCAGAATTCAATGATTTTTGCTCGAATTATAGTTTGGAATTTGGCCAATTTGTGTTGTAATTTTATGATGAGAATGCATTTGTGCTGTGTCTGAATGTGGCTGTTCCACATGAACGAACAGGTCATAATTATGCATAGCTCTTTGTGATAAGTAGCCAGTAAGTTTTCTATTCCTTTCAACATAGCACTCTGTTAGATCCATGTTATTTATAAAAGTGATTTTTTAAAATTGATTGTTTAAGACCAAATAATGTTATTTTTATTTTGGCTAATTAAAACTATTTCAGATGTGCTTGTATGTTCATTTAGCCAAAATAGTGTGAACTGCAGATTTAAAAATTAGCTAATAAAAATTGGAGGAAAAAAATATTGGCCACTTGGCTGTAAAGAAGTCTAAATCAGCCGCTAAAACTCATGACTGGTGGATCCCTGCTTTTTGAACCTTGAATATTTTGAATAAGAGAAGAGCCTCTGGGCCTGCTTTACATTCTTACTAATAACTGTGTAGTTACCCATTAACAACGCATGCAACAACAATGTAACTACTGGTGATGTATTCACTATTACAGATGGATTGCAGTAGTACAGCTAATGTAAATACACATATGCATCATATTCAGGTGTACACTTTATCCATTCTGCTTATGTCCCAGTTTGCGTTGGACATATCTGTCTTTCCTCTCCACAGTGTGGCCTTGCTGTGCACAGAAAGTGCCTAGATCTATGCCAGACTGAGTGTGAGCACAGACAGGGAAATCTGTTTGGTGTGGAGTTTTCCCGGCTGCCCAGAGAGCAGCCAAAGGACATCCCTTTCATTGTGCAGCGTTGTACAGAAGAGATCGAAAGCAGAGCTCTCACCGTTCAGGTATACAAAAAAATCCACAATATGAGTAAAATATTGTATTTTGATTGTACTGTGACATATGCAATATGTCAGGTGATCAGTGAAAGGCTACTTGTGGAGCCTTTGATGTGGTTAAGACATGCCTGCATAATTCTGACCAATATTATTTGCATCTGTTTGATGATTTGTTTATTTTATCCATAATTACAATACATTTAAAAACTAATTTCTGCATTTTTCTCTCACTCTCTCACCCTCTAGGGGGTTTATCGGATTAGTGGGTCCAAACCTCGCATTCTGAAGTTGTGTCATTCCTTTGAAACCCAGAAAGACCAGGTGGAGCTTTCTGACCTTTCACCTCATGATATCACCTCTGTTCTCAAGTATTTTTTCAAAGAGGTATGTGGATCATACATCAGTGGCTCCAGAAAAATGAATCAGATATGTAAAGGTTCCTCAGGGCAGTCGGGCAACACGGCACCAAAGGTGGAAAAGGAGGACATTTTTTTTTCACATACTACTACAGTGTCATGCTAGCTGTGTGTATTCTTGACAGTTTGCCCTGCTTCTTAATAGCATTGTCCAATCAGCTTCAGTTGTGTTCCATGGAGTACCACCCCTTTTGGGTGAGTTCAGTCTGGTTGCTCTCATAGATTCTCATGTTAAGGCAATTTCTTCTAACTAAAGGCACTGCAGTGCAATCTGTATGAGTTCCAGGTGCACTAACATGCTTTCATGACACATGGTTATTAGTGGTAATGCTATATGAGGTGACAAGAAAAAAACGAAATTGTTCATTGCAATGGGACAATGTCAAGTTGGCTGGCTGACTAATTTACACAATGCAATGTTTTAATGTCAAATTAATTTAGCCAACAGATGAGCCCCCTTAGCAATCTTCGCAACAATTGCATCCCCTGAGAAGAGTTGTCACTGTATACAGGCATGCAACAATGACTGTCCTGTTTTTGTTTTTGTTTTTTTTTTGCAGCTTCCGGAACCGTTATTGACCTTTGACCTCTACAATGACTTAATCAATGTGGGAAAGGATATTCAGCGGCTCAGTGAGAAGGACCATGCAGCCGAAGCAACAACGATAGCAGAGAGCATTGTGGCTAATCTCAAACGGGCTCTGGGCCGAATGCCACCCTGCAATTACAGCACACTGCGGCACATGATGGCTCACCTGCACAGGTGATGGTCTGCTTTAATAAAAGATCTGCTACATTTGTTTGTTGAGGGAATGCACATTATTTATTCTGTCTCTCTTCTCGTTCAGTTGTTAAGTGACCTTGGATGGCAGTGCAATAGGCAAAAAAAAGATTACAAACCTATATCTACATCTACATTTGTATGATTACATTTTAGGAGACGCCATTGATGAAATGTATTTTGAAATCTGAAGAACAGTTTAAAAAATCATAATTTTTCCCTGCATTGTCCTAAAAGAAATTATTATTTATTTATTACAGTTTCATTTCAAAATGATTTAGTTCAGCTTGATATTTTAAGTTCGGTGCAGATCTATTTCGAGTGCTAGGACTATTTGAAATGTTTTAATCTTGTATAAAGTCAACAGTATTTATCTTCTCTTTCTCAGGATATCTGAGTATTATGAAGAGAATAAAATGTCTCCTGGGAATCTGGGCATTGTGTTCGGTCCCACTCTCCTGCGCCCCCTTGTGTCAGGGGACGTGTCCATGATTGCACTTCTGGAAAGCAGCTACCAGGCCCTGTTAGTGGAGTTTATGATCAGCAACCATGACCAAATCTTTGGCCCTGCACCAAGACCCTGCACTCCCCCTCCACCAGTACCCACTGCCCCACTCCCAGATACTCCCCCAAGGGGTTCCTGCCCCGCGGCACAGGGGGGATCTGACTCTCATGATGGTTCTGGAGCGTCTACCAGAGAGCGGCCGCGTTCCCTAGAGGTAGGAAATATCCTTATTAAGAGTTTTTGACCAGCCAAAGCAATGTACTGGCCAGTTCTGTGTAGAATTTCGCATTAAATTGTTCTGCTGTAGAATCACTTTTCTTTCTGTAAATTCTGACTCACTTCTAACCAGGCTTTTAAATGCACAGTCTCTGTGTTGTGGCCTGCTGGGATTATGAAGGTGCTGATGGATTAAACCGGTGTTGTCTGGGTGACGACGCTGAGCTTCTTTTCCTCACTCTCTTGCTTCCTATCTCTTAAGCATACTAACCTGGACGTGGGGAAACCTGGAAGGATTAAATGCTTAATCTGTCAGGATTGTCATGCTTGCCCATGTGATTTTGTTACGTTTACTGAACCCCAGGTGCTGCTGTTTACTGCTGCTGCCGCTGTGTGCACTGAGCTCTATGTCGGCATTAGGCTTTAGAACTAGTTTTATTAGAGTATTAGTGGTTGGTTCAGGCATTTTCAATGCTGGTTTAGAACACTGGACCGGGAATACTGCCCTAAATGTAAAACCACACAAACTGATAATTCACTGATTACAAGAACTTTGTGCTAGACAGTTGTGTAGTGCTTTGAAGAAGACCAACCAAAAAAAACTTTTACTTTACTGTCAAATAGTGCTTTCTTCATAAACAAATCAGCCATAACATTTACACCACCTGTCTAATATTGAGTAGGTCCCTCCTGCTGCTGAAACAGTTCTGACTGTGGTGCATTGTGTGTTCTGACCCCTTTCTATCAGACTCAGCATCACTTTTTAAACCACAGTAGCTCTTCTTTGGGCTAGCCTTCACTCCCCACATGCATCAGTGAGCCTTGGGTGCCCATGACCCTGATCTATTTACAAGTTGTCTTTCCTTGCATCCCTTTTGGTAGGTACTAACTACTGCACACCTGGAACTCTCCTCAAGTCCTGCTGTTTTGGAGATGCTCTGACTCACGCTGACACTCACCCATTTTTCCTGCTTTCGGCACATTTATTTCAAGAAGTAACTGTTAAATAACACCAAATTTCCCACACACCTCGACAGGTGCCATTGTTATGAAATTCTAGTGAAAGTAAATAATATTGATCGTATAGTCATTATATATCGTTATTCACTTCATCTGTCAGTGGTGTTAATCTTATGGCTGATCAGTGTATGTTTAAAGAGCATTTAAGCATCTGAGAGTTTGAGATTAGTATTAACTGATGAAATTCTTTTAAAAGGGGAGCTTTTAAATCTAGGAATGTCTCTTGCATTCAGAATTTCTATCGTTTCGAAATCATTTTAACAGAGACGCACACTCAAGAGAGACTCAAGCGAGGGTTATATTTCTGACAAGTCATCGTCCAATGAGGCTTTGGACCAGCTAAGCCCTGAAGCCAGCGAGAGAGCAGGTATGCCTGTAGACAATGTTATTGTTTAGGGGTTCGAGCCTTAAGCTGTTGCTGAATGCTTGCCTAAGCCCTGTTGCTACATTTGCTTTGTGTGGTTTCTGCATATTCTTCTGCTTAAAGTTCTCCACGCAGTAAAACTTTGATGATCTTTAAAACCCAAATATAAGTCATGTAATTATGAAGGTTTGGTCCTTTAGACCATACCCATTATATGCCAAAGTCAGAGTCAAATCAGTCATTTCATTTATTCTACAGGAGAAAATAAATACATATCCTCTATGGTAAATACACACAAATTTATATGTGTATATATTATATAATATATGTATAACATGCATGTGGTCAGTGCTGTCGCCTCACAGCAGGAAAGTCCTGGGTCCGACTGCCAGCCGGATGGCCAGGGTCCTTTGTGTTTGGAATTGGCTTGTTCTCTGCATGTTTGTATGGGTTTCTACCAGTAACTGCCCTGCATTGGACTGCCGACCTGATGTTTCTCTGCCGTGGCAGTGGTGGTCTAGTGGTTAGGACGCTGCCTTTGGGACCTGAAGGTCTCGGGTTTGAGTCCCGGCCTGCGCCCTACTGAGGTACCCTTGAGCAAGGTACCGTCCCACTACACTGCTCCCCGGGAGCTGTTGATCGCTTCCTGCAGCTCCACGTGTGCACGTGTGATGGGTTAAATGCAGAGGTCACATTTCATTGTGGTGCTTGAGTGTGTTCACAATGAAAAATAGTCACTGATATTTGACCAAAGGCACCCACATTTTTGCCCTTTAAATGAAGCATTAATGGTGTTATATGCAGAATCATAATGCAAAGTTTTAAGAAATTATTAAATTATTATAAAATTTTATAAATTCTGTTAAAAAATAGAAAAAATAGAACTTTAAACATGAATATCTATGAAATACTGTACTAATTCATGAGATGTGTCCATTGTTTGCATATAAATAGAATATCTTACATCAAAACAGTATTTCCTTACTTTTGGCAACAACTTTTGATACAATTTAACCCATGTGTAAACCATGTACATGTGTAAATCACAAGTTTCATTACGATTCGATCAGATCAGATTATTCAAGGAAATGATCTGAAACATTTGCAATACTTAAAAAAAACTGCAGTTGATTTTCATCAACTCACACATGCAATATAATATAATATTACAATTATATTATAATTTGAATATTTTATTACTGAAGGTCAAATACAGCAGTGTCATCATAAGCAAAAGCAGATTTTCAGTACAAAATACTCCTCATGGTAAAATAAAGTAAAAAAAAATTAAACACATTGATTTTTGTGTCACATTGATGCAACAAATTTTGTTTCACATTGATGCAACTACTTTGTTTGATGCATCAATACAGGTTGATATATTGTTACACCCCTAATGTATAAGTCAATTCATGTCAGCGCATCCCTTTTTTGTCTAATTGATCTCTCTCTTTATCAGTCTTGGCTTTGAGGAGTGCGCCTGCTGCTCCACAAGACCACTCGGAGCAGGGTGTAGTTCCTCACTCCAGGCCTCAGGGAAGAGGTCACTTCAGCAGGCAACCTGTGAAGCCCCAGAGGCACACTGCTCCAGTGACGTATGCACGCTCGCAGACCCCACAGCAAATACACAGCCCCGACCTCAGCACTCCACTCAGCATGGATGGACACACCTCAGTGACTCAGTCTCCACCCCGTGAGTCTGAACATGGGACACGACTGAACGATTCTGCTGCAGTTACATTCAAACCAAAATCCTGCCTCATCATCAGGACGGATGCTAAAGAGAGAGCTGGACACCCACTTTATCAAAACAGCAACCAGTCCAACAATGCACTGACCCGTTCACTCAGGAGACACCCAGCAGAGGAGAGGACTGCCCAGAAGATTCTGTCAGGGCTAAAGTTAAAACGCAGTAACTCGAGGAAAGGGGAGCAACTCCATTTTGTGTGAGACTGACTGGAGAGGGTCCCACGTGGGGACATGCTGGTAGTGCTGGCCTGAGGAACGATCTGGCACAAAATCAAATTGACATAATTTCCTCTTACTTCAAATGTGGTCAAGCCAAGACGTGGTTGCTGTCTGGGGTTCGGATTTCACTTTTGCACAAAAGTTTGGACAAAATTCAGAGTTTAAGACGTCTGCTACTGTTTTCAGCTATGTGATCCACTTTTGCTCATTTGCATAGATGACAGTATGCTGTACAGTGTCAGAAACCCTATTTTGTCACTGCCCAAGAAAACAAGTATCTCCAAAATTGTAACTTTACATGTGAAGGTAAAAATGTCCCTTACCTCTAATGTAAGTTAACCCTTTAGTGTTGTGGTCAATTATTTGCTCTGGCACATTTTGAGTCCCTTACCTTATTGAAACATGCACTGAAATTAACTCAACCTGACTGTTCCATCACTACCACTTAGTTTGGGTCAGTTTTGATTTTGAAAATCGACTGTGTCTTTAATTAGCAGACCTTTTCAGTGAGCTTCCTCACCGAAGTCAGATACAGACATTTCAGGTGGTTGTGTTGAGAAGTTTTAAGAGAATCCAGTACTTTTATTTGATTCTTACTTATTGATGTATTCATTGTTTTACTATAAAGAGAAATCTCGACTGTTTGATAAAGGCCTATATTTTAAAATAATAAAGAAAATAAAAATAAATAATTTAATAAAAAAAATTCAACATTATTTGAATTGCCACAAATGTTTATAAAATGCAAAGGGAAAAACTGGTAATGGAAGAACATTTTAGAACAAGTGATTTTGGAGCATTTCCATTGGTCTGTTCATCATAAAAGTCTTGCACAATGTAAAGACCAGCTGCTGTGTTGATGTAGAAAAAAAAATGGAGATACTTGGTTTTCTCTGGACATTGACAAGATGCAACTCTGTCTGAGATTAATTGACAGTTGCAGCAATACCCCAGAGTCAGGTGTGTCTGCTTACTCAATGCTAATTGATGTCATATGAGGTTCTTTTATTTCTGTTATACATATTTTGGCCTTGTAGGAGTGCAGGTAAACGTTTGCACACCAGAAATGATCAACTGCATTTGGACTAAACAGAAAATTACTGACATTTGATCATTTTGCAGAACTTTTCCTTTAAGCATTCCCACAGATTATTGACCAGAATATTGACAGGAAAACCTTTGACTGGAATATGATTCTTCACACCATGTGCTCAGCGGTACTTATGTTTCACCATAAGATATACTGTGTGTACAGAATTCATCTTGACACTTAGATGTAAATTATTATGTTAAATTGCACTCAGCATTGTAGACTCTCACTTCAGTAGTTTTAGACAGAAAATGAAAGATAAAGTATACACCCCTGGTCAGGGGCCGTGTACATGTCCTCTGCAGAAAACACAGTGTAAAATGGCATTTTTGGGCCTAGAAAAATAGGCTTAAAACATAATTTGTGCCATAACTTTGGAATAGGCCTCATATTATTTTTTTATTCCTCAGTATGTTAAACAGAGTAAACAGTAACTGTGCATTAAGCGCAGCAGTGTGTTCTCTGTAGAGCATTGTTTCCCAGTCCTGCTCCTGGAGGCCCACTGCGCTGTACATTTTAGGGGTTTCCATGCTCCCAGCACTCCTGATCCAACTAAGCAGCTCAGTATAATCCGCTCAAGCTGAAGTGGGTGTGTTTAAGCAGGGAAAACACTAAAGTGTACAAGGCAGTGGACCGTCAGGACTATGACTGGGAAACACTGCTAAAGAGGTGTCCTTATTTTCACTTAGAAAATCAATAAAACGTGGCGTTTGAGCAGGTTCGCCCAAACTTTTGCATATGACTGAGTGTACAATGACTCTTCATTTAGTTACAGGATGGTGAGGCATGCCTCTGCTAAATATCTGGTAGTTTTATGAGAGCAAGCGTTGCTTTAATAAGTCATTTTGATTTTTGTGGACTGTAAAAGATGACTGAAATGTTCCCGAGGGGAATTTAACCATATTATGATCTTACCACATGAGCTCAGGGTGAGAATCTAGAATGTAATTTTTTTTTATAATGTTTTTGTTTTTTTCAGGCACTTAATGTCAGATTTCTTTGCAATTATACACAGACATAATGAGATTTAACGAGTATTAAAGAATGCTATAATGTTTTTTAATCTCACATCATTTGCTGTGTTGTTTAATTTCTTAATCAGTTTTCCAAAACTGCGTGATGCACATTTAATATCTGATACAGAAGAGTTTTTTTCCTTCTCAGAACAAGGACCACAAATTTGCTGGTTTCACCACAAGAGGGCACATATCACCCTCTACTGAGACAAAGAGAGAGTGAATCCTGATCTGACTAGTGATGGAAATGTTGAAATGATAATTTGGCCAAAAAAAAAATGTTTTTACTGTTACCCAAGATGATGTCGATCACTTTGCTTTTTTATTTTAACACTGGAGAAACAATAATGTAGTATTCAAATCTTGTTTATGCTGGTTTGCATCATGCAAACTACATGCATAAATCACACACTTGCCCCATACAGTGTCCAGTCTTTCAGTAAATCTACATAGACTTGCTTAGGGGGTTTCAGACACTGTGACACTGCCCCCCCAAAAAAAAGTTAAATAAATAAATGAAAATCTAAATAAATAAAACAAAAGAACCCATTAAACCTGAAGACTGAATCCTATCTGTGCTTTTATAGACATTTCAAATCTGTGGACGTGTCTTTGCTGATCAACTTTGTTTGGTGTAAGAAGAAAACTGGATAAAGTTTTTCACTTTAATTCATGTGTAAATAATGATCATAAAAATTACAAAGTGACTATTTTTCAGAACAACCAGATTGATGCTCATTGGTGATATTTGCAGCTTCCGTGGTTGCCCTAAAATATGACATATCAGTTGGTCCTAAAACAAACAACTGTGGACTTTGATCATCATCAGATTACTGAATCAAAGTCTGTTTTTGTGTCTGGTGTTAATGAGGATCTTTCTTTATCGCTGGTGCTGGCGCTGGCACTGGTGTTTGGTGTGGCCATGCCCAGGAGTCCGGGGACCAGGGATGGCTGGTTTATTCTCCCATTATGTGAGGGTGAGAGTGCCATTCTTACAGGAACGACCACAGCTCTTGAAACTTTTAACCTTTTACTTTTGCTCTCTGGGAATGTGTATAGTTGGGGACAGATCTCCAAAGCCAAAAACTTGTGGAGAACCATAGGTGCACTGGTTTTAATCCAGTGTGTCTTTAAGCAGCAAACTCGTGATGAAGAGAAGAAACACGTAAGGTATTTCGTCCATCTTGGCTAAGAGACCAATATATAAAAAGGAGGGAGAGAGTGAAAGAGAGGGAAAAGACCACATTTCTGCCCATCTCCATCTTCCCCTCCTCCTTCACCTCCTCCGCCGTTACCTCCTCCCTCTCTTCCCCTCCCTCTCTGGCTTTGTGTGTGTGTGTATGTGGGTGTGTGTGTGGGTGTGTGTGCACGCCTGTCAGTGTCTGCTTTTCAGTCTTGCTCTTCAGTCAGTCCAGCTATATCACCAAACCACTGGAGTTTACAGCAAGACAGGTGATGTGTTGGCGGCCCTGAGTCCAGTCTAGGATTTAACACCTGGAGGTTTTTCATGTTACCTACAGAAATCTTAGGAGGAGTGTGTTTCACCGTAAGGTAAGTGCCTTTCCTCCCCTGATACGCAAACAGGTAGCCAGCATAGTTAACCATACCTTACAATACTTTTTACATCCTGCATGTCCAAAAGTATCCAGACACCTTCAAGTGAAATTGGCTTGCTTTAATGAGACATACTCAGATGTTCAGGCACTCATAACATACACAGAAAAGCACTGTCTGATTGAAGAGGATGCTCTGGAGCTGCTGCTGCACATAAGCCTGAGGTCACCATGCCCAATGACAAGTATCAGCTAGAAGGGTATAGATGGAGTGATGGAGGTCCATTCAGTAGCTCTGGGATGACATGGAGCGATGCCGCTAATCGTCCACCGTCAGTACCTGACCTGATGCTCTTGTGGCTGAATTCAGTCGAATCCTCAAAGTAATGGGCTTTTTAAAATGTAGTTTTCACCCTCTGACATTCAACAATTCATTTGAAATTTGTTCTTGGGTACAAACAAAATCTACACACACACACACACACACATGCACATTTGAATGCTGACCTGTTTGTGCAAAACTCCTGGGTACAAATCTGACCGACTTTTTTTATGGCCTTTCTCGAGAACAAAATTAGGGGAAAAAACATAGGGCAGCAGTGGTCAATGAGGCCCAGTCTAATGATATCTTGCCTTGCCAGAAGACAAGAAACTGCAGCAAGCTCACCGTGTTCTCGCTCAAGTTATCGCCATAATTTCATAAGAAATGAGAGATGTGCACAAACTTTTGGACATGTAGGGGCAGTATCCCAATTTTCCCTCCAGTGGAAGGAACAATTCCATTCGCAGTCCTGTGTAGTCCCGAACTGGGCTTGACCTCTCTGTTTAAGCCTAGCCCTGGGCTACTGGACTATCCCACATTCTGAATTGAGATTCTCCATTAGGAAATGAAGGTTTAATCCCAGTTACTGGAAACTCACCCGTCTTTAACTTTTCTGGACACTTTTTTTTCAAATTCCACTTTTTTTTACCTTCCATATTTGAGGAAAATGGCGATGAGGATTGTGATGGATTCCCTGGATTATTGTGTCAATCTGTGTGTGTGTGTGTGTGTGTGTTGGGGGGTCGTCGGTGTGTGTGACAAGCAGATCCTATTGTTCGGAAAGTCTGTGCACCGCTGCTGCAGTGCTGAGGAAAAGGCCCAGGTGCTGTTAGGTCAGTGCGTAGCGGAGGGAGACACGGCTTCACTGGGGTGAACCGCGGTCATCTGGAGCAGTTAGTGCGGAACTCGGAGCGTGAGCCTGCGCACATGTCCCACATTCACAAACCGCATCCCGCACATTTCTCTACGTGTTTCTACCACACAGAGCAGGAGATACAGCGGAGTAAAAACGAAGGAGCCGGTTCAGCGCCCACTTCACTCTTTATACTGGCGAATAAAGGCCATAAATAATAATAAAGCGCTGTTTCACAGGCTTTGAGTTATTAGGTGGTTTATTTACATCTGCGTCCATAAACTGGGCATTAATATAATACAGCGTGATTCATCTAAACCATACACATCATGGAATTAAGAGCTAAAGGACTGTTTAGAGTCACACGCACGTCGCTGTAAATAAACTTAATTCTGCAGTAAAAAAAGTTTTTTTCATTTATTGTTAAATTTCAGTTTCAGTTTTATTCGCTCGCAGCGACTGAACGTCATGTGAACACACAAACAGCTTTAAAAAACGGTATAATTCACGATAAAACTGCATATTTCCTAGAAAATACACGGGGAAAGAGCATTTCCGGTATTAGACGGTGGGAAAAGTAATATTTAAATAAAAAATATAAATAAAATAATAATGATGATGAAAATAATAATAACAGCTGGAAATGTTCCCACCCTGTCCCAAGTAACGCCGACCTCAACAGAGTCCAGAAGACTGCACACACACACACACACACACACACTGTGTAAAGTATTATCGATGATTTATTAAATTAATAGTAAACTATGTGGAATCCAGAGCAGGAAGAGCCTACAGAATATAATGCAGTGACATCGTCACTTCTCGTGGTTCGGACCACGCTGTATAAAATGTAAACAAGATTATTATTATTAATAATAATAATAATAATAATAACAACAACAACAATAATAATAATAATAATATATTATGATCAGAATTTGGTAGATTTCTTTACACATTACTTATATCGTTAAATCGGCCGATTACTGACTGAAGACCTGAATATCCTCACTTACTAAGAGATAAAAGCTTATTTCTAAATTTTAAAGGACATTTGTTTGTCAAATTTGATGAAATAAATTAAACAGATACTGGAGTAATTTTAGTGAGCTTTATAGGCCTAATTAAAAAACTGTGCACATATTGCCGAAATGTTGAATGCTATTATGCGTTTGTTTTAGCCTTTCACAAATAAAATCACTGATACTTTAGAAAAACAGGTTTTAAAACAGTTTGCCGGGTGTTATTACTGTTATTAACTGTGCAGTTATTTTATGCATATGCGATTATTATTATTATTATTATTATTATTATTATTATTATTATTATTATTTTAGAATCGTTCTGTTCTGTTGGCTTTTCGTGGTGTATTTATCTGTTGTGCTGCTGTAAATCATTTCTTTATATTATATTATTATTTTATCTGTTTAAATAATGGACAAACAGCGCGAAACGTAAGATAACTGTAAGATAACGACGCGAGACTTAATTCCCGTGCACGCGCTACCCGTTACGCTCGTTGTTCACAGTTTTTACGTTTTTCCCCCACCCGTTTTCCGAAAGGTAGCGCACGCTCCGCGCGTGTTCATAAACTTCTGGCCAATCAGAGCTCAGACGGTAAGCCGCTACTAACCAATCCCAGCACATGACGCGGTGTTTGTCGGAAAAAGGTGGAGAAATTAGCGCTAAAACAGCACTGAAATGCTTAACGGTCAGCGGAGGAAAAACTTTCGCTGTCACAAGGCCGAGAATGAGTCGCCGTGGTAACTGCTTCAAATCATTTCAAATTTTCAAATGTTAACGGTTACTGCGCCTCAGGCTAATGCAGGGCGATGCTCGACATTTGCTTACCTTGAATGGTCTTAATACGTGTAAACAATTTATATCTAGACATTTAAGAGCGTTGATGTTTTGTTCATGTTTTGTTTGTTTTCTTCGCGTTTGTGGCGGTCATGTTTTCACTGTCAGACAGTGGGTTTTAGTGCTGTGTGCTGTTCTCTCATACTTCACCTTCATTAACAGCTGCTGTTTTGAGTAAGAAGTGTGAATAAAAAAAAATCCTGTTGTTGTTTTTGTATTGTGCAGCCAGCACTCAGAGAGAGGCAGGAACGGTATGAAAACAGAGGAAAACCAGTCATGTCTTCAGCAGGCTCCCTCTACCACTCCGTTTGGTGAGAACATAAGCAGTTCATCCATTATTCTGTACAAACACTTCAGTCAGTGACACTGACATCATAACCACACATAAACCCAAATAAGCCCCAAATCAGGCAACTCACAACAGAGGATCTTCTTTGTCTTCTCCACATCTGTTCTGAGAATAGGCTTTGCTTTTGTTTTTACTAGTTAATACTATGATGAGCTCTGAGGCACTGCTTGTTTTCTTTGTAGGTAAACTAAACAAAATGGGGCTAACCTTATAATGTAGGGACCAACAACATGGTCCTGACTTTGTAATGTGCTTTTCTTTTAATGAAAGCACAAAGCCTTTCTTTTTGCTTACAGATATTAGTCCCCCCCATATATATATATATATATACACTTCCATGTCGTTGCTGTCTGACAAAAAATGTAAAATGTATTCTTTTTAAAGGTAATTTACAGCCGTTTCTTTTGCTCCATTCATCATTACATTTTGACACGTTGTAATTGTCAGCAGTTGTAAAAAAAACCAAAAAAACAAATAAAAACTGAGATACAATGTGTTGTTATGACAGCCACGATATATATGATTTTTTAAGGGGGAAGAGGGTGGGCTGATATGTGTAAAATGCATATTTATTATTATTATTGTTGTTATTATTATTATTATATATATTACATATATTGTTATTACATATGTGGGCAAACATATGGTCAGCCTCACGTACATGTCCAAATCTAACCTTCAAAATTATATATATAATTCTTTTTTTTCAACCATATGTCTCACAGTTAGTAGCATCTCTGGACTTTGTTTTTGTGCAACCTCCCTGTTCTGACATAGCAGCATTGAGTCTTTTCTTATGGAGGGTATGCACTAAAGTCACTTTTCACCTGCAACACACTCCCTTAGTTGGAACGAGTGGCAAGTAATGCTGCAACATGGCTGCTTACAGTATAGGCAAACTGAAACTGGGAAACAAAAAACAGTTATCTGCTACAACTAAAAGCTCTAATTTTGAAAACACAGTGACTTAGTGACTCTAAAATACATTCATCTGTAAATCTCTGGCTGTGATCTTTGGAGAAATTCTGATAAATGACTAAGGGAATTTGACCTCTATGTCACCTCATATTTGCACCCCAGTTAAACAGTACGACATGAATCACCTTTAAAGAGTTTTACACTCAGGTAGATGGAAAAATGGAAATATTAAAAAGGAAGATGCTTCAGTTTCATTTTCTCAAAATAATTTCTAGTGTATAATTGCCTATTGTTGTGACACACGGTTGTGACTCTGTATTTAAAAAATGAGTTTCTTTTTATGAATTGATGGTTGAATGTTAGATTTTTATGGGGACGTGTATAATCCCACATCCTGAAGTAAAAAAAAAATAAACAAACCTGTGAGTGTGTGTGTTTCCTCAGAGCATGTGGGCGGAGGTGAGGTGTGTGCAGGCTGCGAGTCTCCCATCGCTGACCGATTCCTCCTGCGTGTAAATGAACAGTCCTGGCATGAGACCTGTGTCAAGTGTGCCGTGTGCCTGAGCACCCTCAGCGGGACGTGCTACTGCCGAGACCGCCTGCTCTACTGCAAACACGACTATGAGAAGTAAGGCAGGACGTCCCATGGTGTCTTCCACACATTAAAACTACAGGGCCACTCCACACGTGTCCTGACCTTGTCTAAGATTACTCAGACCAGTAGCTAACATTCTTTTACATATAAGACACACCTTTATGCTGACTACAGTACAGGTGCTTATGAAACTTAAAGTCCAGGAAGATGAAGGGCAAGACCATAATGACAATGTAGACATACAGTCCAGGAGAGACCAGGTCCTGTCCTGGAGTGAATAGCTTTGTAAATAGTATTCAACACAATTTTGTCTGTTTACTTAAATTTAGCAACTTTTATTAAGATTATAATGGAGGTTAATGTGAAATAATTTTTTCCAAGTAATTATGGAGAATTTACCTTGATTCATTTATCAAAAAATGCCCATGTAACAAACATGAAAAGGTCAGATAGTGTTTTCAAATGAGACAAAAATGAAGATACAAGGTTTTGTTCTGACAGTGACAATATTTTGATCATGTGGATTTGATGCAAAAGTTTGAATCAAGTAAATTCAGTGTTTCTGTGCTGCTAATCTGCTCCAAGATTAGCTTTAATGGTTAATTGGTTTTAAACTTTTTGTCAAATTGCCAAGACATGACAGTCACCACACTCTGCCGTATACAATGTTGAATCACATGAGCCTGAGCAAGGAAATCACCAAACTGTGCTGAAGCAGCATAGACAGGCATGATCTAGTGAAACCGATCGCTCTGCATTCACTAGTTGTTTCTGGTCCTGATCAGACAGTGACGGGGTCCATGAACCACCAGTGCCTTCAGTAGGGTCAAGACAGCTGAACAACGATCTCACGTCCTGTTATCACTGTTTTGAAATGTGTCAGACACCGGCAGGCAGCAGCAGCAGCAGCACTCCCTTCAGCTCTCACACCTGCAGCTTCCCTGATGGGGAAGGGAGAAGGCAGGAGAGACCTGAAGAGAGAGGGTGCTGAGAATGAGAAAGGAAGGATGATAAAATATGCTCTTTCTCATGCTCTCTCCATTGCATTGTCTGCATTTCGCATATCCTGAGGTCCACCATAATGTCTGGAGCCAGCAGAATTACCATTGGTGTGACATGAATCCGATCATGAAGTGTGAAACAGTCTAAGCGTGTCTGTGTAGTAAGACGTAGCTGTCAATGTACATGCATTCAATGTTGGTCCTTCTTCTCTGCAAATCGGCAAAAACCTTTCAGAAGCTTAATCCAAATATGCTCTAAGCTGTTCCTTCGCTGTAGGAAAATCTGTTCTACATTTCTGTGAGATGAGAGTTTCCTTACCTGCTTATATTGCTATGCCATCAGTGTACAGCAAACAATGAAATGGTTTGGAAGTGTTATAGTGGCACAATGAATGCACACTAACCCTAACCCTAAACCTGTGCTCTAAATCTTTATCTCTTTATCTAAAAGTGTATCTAATGTAAAATACAACAGTATGTGTTGTGGAAGCCTGTGTTTTATACAGTCTAGACACTCTATGTGCCTCTGGGTGTGGGCAAATTTGAACAAAACTGTGTGGAATCAAATCTGAATCTTTGGAGTCGACTCCTGAATGCCTGGGATTGAAGAAACGATTCTTGACTCCCAGCCCAAGTGTAATGCTTTTGGGATGCACAAGGTCAGGTTGCTGACTGAGCTTTGCAGTGTGCTCCTTTAGTAAGTAATGTGCTGTGGATGGAGACACTCTCTAAACCAGTGTTGTGTTTGAGGTTTTTGGTTTGATGGTTCCACAGACCATTTCCCTAAAAACTGTGTTTTATGAAGAATCGGAATATAGTTAGTGTTAGGACTGTCCATTATAGACAGTGCAAAAACTGGTAGTACATGAAAACTGGAACTGTGCTTTTTCTGTTGACCATTGGATTGGCCCAATACCAAAGGGTCCAGTTTTGCTATTTTTGTGCCTGTTTAATATTGCTATCAAGGACCTAAAGGTGTTCTCCTCTGTCTTTGGTAACACTCATATCTGAAGCTAATGACAATTTAGCAGATTCTCCTTATCATCAATAAGAGCACCAGAATGTACAGTGGTGTGCTGATGTTTTGATACCTTAAAGTGTACTTCAGAAGCTAGCTATTGGCATTTACAGAGCCTACACAGCATGTTTTACTCATATTCTCCCTCTCCCACATTAGTAAAAATTGTGTTTTCGATTCAACACACAGTTACAGTAATTGTGGACGTGTGATTGCATGCACACACAAAAAATACTTTTTTAATTATTAATATTTATAAATTATTTTCTTTCAACACAGTTAGTGATAAGGTATAGTAAGCAAGATAATGCTGCTAATCCATCAGTTCAGAGTAATGCATCAAATGTAAGCCTTGCTTTACTCTACACAAACATCTGCACAAATCTAAGCACAAAACACAATGTACCTATCTGTGTGTGTGTGTGTGTGTGTGTGTGTGTGTGT
>JBBPDA010000138.1:2483659-2500392 GCA_037974385.1 Arnoldichthys spilopterus
TGTGTGTGTGTGTGTGTGTGTGTGTGTGTGTGTATAGACCCTTTAGAGTGAACTCCGTGAGTACTGTTGGTCCACGCTTGGACTGGTTCTTGTTTTTTATTGTGCAGTGGAAATATTCCTTATTATATACAGAATGATAACCAAGGCAAACCTAGTATAGTAGTCAGGACTTTGTAGCTCTATATGGCTGAAACAGAATAGGAGGTTTTTGACCCAAACTAGGATTGACAAGTTTTGTCAAAAATTCTGAAATTTGTATGATGAATTGGCCTGTAGGGGGCACATGACTCTAGCTCATTGTAACTCATTTGTCAAGTAGCTCCACCTAGTGAATATTGTGAATGCAAAAAAGGTAGTGCTTCCAGCCAGTATCTTGCAAAATTAAAGTTCAGCCTACGAAATCTGCTACACTGCCTTTCTAACGCATTCTTTGGAAGCATGCAGAATTGCATAAAATTTAATCCATGGGGAGCTGCAAAATATGAAAAAGCATTTCGATGTCTAAACTGCTTCAGCGATTATATTGCACACCACAGTGTGTTACATCTAGTTATTTTGCATATCATTTTCTGAGCCACAATTCACAATCCATATTTTTTATTTTTAATGTTACTTTAATGTTTTAGTCATCGTTGGTTCTTTTTATACTTTTGCACATTTAAACTTTATTTTTTACAGTTGAAGCACATTCAGTTTTTTAAGCAAACAGAAACATTCGCTCTGACACGCTTTTTTATTAAAGAGGATATAGGGAAGAGAAGTTGATAGACATTTATCTTTTAGCCAGAGTGACTCTAAGCAGGAGACATAAAAAAACAACTGTTAAAAACAAAACCATCAAAAAATGGGGGGGGTTCTTCATCAGTTCATCAGTTTGCTGCAGTGATGGATTGTAAGCCACTGATTCAGTTCAGAGCCCTGTGCATTAAGTGGCGCAAGCAAACCACTAGCACTTGTTTTTAAAACATGCTCCTGGATTGGATATATCTCTTTATATCTTTATGCCTGTAAAACTAAGAGCCTCTCAAGCCAAATGTCTGACTATTCTATCTTTACAAAAATTTTATATTTCTCACTCAGTGTGTTTGTGTGCAGGGGTGTGTGTGTGTGTGGTGTTTGGTAAAAGTTGGGTGCCATGGTATGCATCTGTGGAGGAGACTTGGCACACTCCTGTACAGATGACCTTGAGTGGATGAGCAACAATGACTCCTTGTGTTCTCTGCCGTCTGTCCATCGGCACCCGGCACCACTCAAGCCCACCCATCCCCCATCCCTGTAACGTACAGCAGGTGTGTGCTCTATTTAAGGGTTGCCAAGAAATCTCTGATAATATAGACAATTGGAATTCGTGCAAAGATGTTTTTAAGTTTAACCCTATTTTGATCCACAGGCCTGTTTCCACTGACATAGTCTGAGTGTGGTTTTCCTCGAATTTGTGATAATAACAACTTACAAAACAAAGTTTTTCTACGATTGTTTTATTCACTCATTGTCCATTTAGTGGTCAATTGATTGTCCTGGCAGCACGTTTAACATGTATGATGTGTTTTACTCTTACATGTTGAAGTCATAGGAATTGTTTCCAGACTGGGAACTGCTTTTTGAATGAGGTGATACAGAGCCAGTCATAGCTGAGATCGCTTACATTCACTTACAAGGCACAATAACAAAAACAGCTTGTTTAAAGGAGGAATTAGAACTGTTTTGGCACATAAACTCACACATAGATGTTTTTACATACATAAATTGGAAAAAGCTTGATATGGGCCCTAATAGAATGGTCCAGATTTGAGGCAACAAGTTTCTTTTCTTTTTAGGTATTGGAACATGTCATTTGTGGTAATGGGAATATGCAATGAAATAACAGTCTTATTGATATTGGCAAATGATTGCTTGAAAAATATTGTCATCTGACAGATACTTGACATGTTTAGTGGCTTTATAAGAGCAGAATGTTTATGTCGTGTTGCTTTACCCGTAATATTTATATATTTAAGTAAAGTAGTAGTAATAGTAATCGTATTTAATCCCTTTAGTGCATTTGTAACACTGCACAAATAAATGGTACATGTCTTTGTAATGCAAATCTGTGTAGATGCAGTCCTAAAGTCTATGCTTTTACATGTATATGTGTCATCATTGGCAAATACAAAAAAAGTATTGGATATCAAACCACAGTGCCTATATCAGTGAATGTTTAGTAAATGACTGTTTCACAAAATAGACGTTGATTTGAAATACTCTGTAGCACTCCTTTTAAGCCTTGTTTACATCTTCCGTTTGCTATGCATCTTTTCTGTCTCATCTTCCTCACATTCTGCTTATTGAGTATATTTTCTGTCACAATCAGTGTGGCAGCACCCACAGGCATTCTGCACTTTCATACCTACATACTGACCGACAGGGTCGCTGAGCCAGACAAACACACTCCATCTTCGTCGCGCTGTTAGACTCCTCTGTATGCAGCAGGCAGCCAGTCAGTCAGCTCAGCCTGCAGCAGCCAGTCCCACACCAATAAAGAGAGGCAGCCTCAGGGCACGGCGCCTGGGACCCAGACAGAAAATGAATCTAGCAAGGGGCTCCCTCCGCAGCCCACAGCACCAGCGTCTTCCATGAAGGGAGCGGATATTTAGGACACCCCAGGTTTAATAGATAACTCAGCAGGGCAGGGGACACCAACAAAACAGCAGATCAGCCCTCTCTTAAGGAGCCAAGAACTGGACCCTTCAGCCAGAGAAAGAGCACTGAACTGTTGTTTTGTGTATAGCTCTTTAAAGCGAGGCCTACAAAATAGGGGTGGATCAGTCTTAAGCTGACAATTTAGTTATGTGTGTGTCAGAATGTACTAACTGATTCTGTTTTTTATAATATATTATAATAATTTTAGAAGTATGCCATAATTTCTTAGCCAAAGTTAAATTCCCAGGTTATTTTTTATCATACAAATCATTAGGGAGGTAATTTTACCACTGCCTTGCCTTGCCTTGCCACTGAGGTGCCAATTCTTAACTTGTCTTTTCTCAGCATTCTCATTTTTCAGCAACTAAAGAAAACATACATTTACCATTCAGAGAATGGGTTATATCATTTTAGGAACTATATCTCATAATCTCTAGGCCAATTTTTGTCTTTGCTGACAGTGGCTGAAATGAGTAACAAGGTTGAGAGTAACAGAGTTGAGTTTAATAGCATGTGATTTATTAACATCAATGCTAATGGCATGGAAACTCAAATGGCTCACTTAAAATGTATTTTTTTAAACAAATAATCTTTCAAGCTATAATTTAGGTTACAGGTATTGATCATTTTTCCATATTTCTCAGGATATTTGGAATAAGTAAATTCCTGTAAAATGTCAGTGGTGGAATTTTCCAAATATTTTATAGAAATAGAGAACGTTGAGTGGATATTGCCAAGCACAACAAAAACATACATTCTCTCAACATATAATAGATGACCCATGAAAAACAATGTTTCATTAATGCATTTCTGAAATACTTTAATGATTTTATTTCCAGGTGAAATTTTACATTCAATTAAATCATGTAAAATTCGAAACGTCATGACTCATTGAATCATTTCTTTGAACAAGCATTACTGAATATAGTTGTTGTGGGGTAAGAAATTTGCAGCCTTGCACATCCTAAAAGGGTTTTTAGGAGTGATGCCATAGACTTACCACTTTTGATTCCCTAAAGAACCCTTAAAGAATGATTGTTGACAATGTGTTGAGTGATGAAAAAAGGTATGAAGAAGCGTTTGAAAGTTTGAAGAGCCTCCCCATAATGTGAAGCTTCTATGCCATTTATGCTTTTTTATAACCATTCATATGAGCCAAGAACTATTAGGAACCTTTATTTTGAATAATGTTTACCACAGTAGCACAGTTCTCAAGTTGTTTTTTCACATCTTCCTCGTGCACATATGCACCATCTCTCACTCCTCCCTTGTCTCCAGTGCTTCCCTCCATTACCTCGTTCATCACTGTCTGGTTTCTAATAATATTTCTCTGTACCAAACCTCATTGCCCGCTTGTTGAGATTGATAGCAGTGATGACACCAATCAGTTTATCCCTCCGTTTATCGCCCGTTTTCTCTTAATCATCTCCCTGCTTGGTGGGTTTGTGTCTGGTGGAGGCGGGAGGGGGGGCTGCCATGATTATGGGAACAATGCTAATTAGGCTCTTAGACATGTCTCCTTGCTGTGCTGAGGATAGAGGGTTGGCTGTTACTGAACAGCTTCTCGTGTTAATGGACACCAGCGGCATTTGGCAATCTGTGCAAACTTTGATCTCAGTGTGTGCAGTGCTCAAGCTGATGTAGTTGTGTGTGTGTTGGAATAAAACCTGTCACAAAAGTAGATTTGTATTAAATTTCAGTTCAGAGATGAGGTCGCCCACTGGCAGAGAGGTGATGAGGGCACCCTAGTGGAGTGCTAGGAAGGTACTCGTCCCATAATCCTAACATCAGTAGTCCTGAGGTGTTAGTAAAAGTCCCTCTTTGAGTTAAAGGATAATTGCACTGATTTAAAAAAAATTGTCTGCATAATTTAATTGTAAACAAAGTCATTAAGAGTAGTTTGATGAGAACAAGTTTAGGTGATAGAAACCAGGGGTCTATTCAAAAAGTCAGTAAACCTGGTTAAGTTTTGTTAAATAACAAATGACAATTTAATCAGAAATTGTTGTCTTTAGATACTATGTTGCTTAACAATATTTTAAAACATTAGTTTGATGAAAAAACCTTATCATGTTGGTAAATCAATGTCTCAGGCAATGTTTTCATAACCATTTTAAGACTGTAAGATTTCTGGTATCTGGTCCTTATCAGTAAAACTGGAGTCATTCTGATTGGTCATTTCTTTACAATACACCAATTCACAGCAATCACTCTGAATGTTACCTTATCTTAACCACTGATTTATGCATAAATGTTGAAAATCAATGGAATTCAATGTAAGAATATCTCAGTAAAACCTTTGGGAAAGCAATCCCAGTTGCATTCAGACAGAAATAGCATGGTTTAGGGATATACCTCTCCTTCTATGACTTGCTCTATACTATCAGAAGCTGTCGCCAGCACTAGCACAACATGTCATTTCAATTTCAATTGTCCCTGTAATAACAAAACCCTTTAACTTAGTTTTTTCCATTTTTCTATAAATACATGTATTATTTACTCAATTTGAAAACAGTTGGCTTTCACATTTTGTGAATGAACCAACAGAAATGGTCTAAATTGTTCATCGGTCACATTAATAGAAGTTAACATTTTATTTATTTATTTGCACCATTTGAAAATTCCACTTGCACTTTAAGCTATGTGAACATTTCATGACATATAGCTAAAAAAATGGTTAAAAAATAACTTTTTTTTAAACCACTTAAGTTCCCACACTTATGATATCCTAAGTCTTATAACTCAGTGACTACATGAAAAGCAATACAAACTGAAGAATTAGTCTCACTTTATAAGAGCAAAGAATTAAAGCCTGGGCTTACTACAGTTATACTGACAGACAGATCTCTTTCTTTTGTTTTGGAAATACAGTTTTTCTCAGTTATTACTAGATAGGGTTCGCTGCTGAAAGACAAATCTCTTTGTTAAGAGTCATAATGAATGACACTGCAGAACATCCACAGTGCAGCAGTTCTGAGACAGTCATGCAGAAGTTGAGACACCTAGAACAGCAAGACTAACTCTAGTAACTCTGGCACAAGAAAGAGAGAATGGTGAAATGGGGGAATGAAAGAGAACTTTCAGGGGCCAGCCTGCAGAGCAGACGGGTCAGGAGAGACTATGGAAGAGCAGAGAGGGGAAAAGAGATAGCGGAGGTGGCCATGCTGAGGAAGATGACTCTGAGGTGTCTCCTCCTGTGATATTGCCACTGTTTTTGCATAATGTGTGATGAGTTCTCATCATCTCGGCTCCCCCACAACAATTTCATTACAGGCGGCTAATAAATGTTTCATGGCAGAACAAGCTGCTCGCCTCTGCTTTATTAAATCTGAGATAATAAAAGGAGAAATTGAGAAAGGGAGGGGGCAGGCCAGAAAGAGAGGGAGAGAGAGAGAGAGATAGGGAGAACGCCATAGACATTTTCAAACAGGGCTGCTGTATCTTCTGTTTCTGGGGCAACGGGTCCCCCCCTCCTTCCCCCCTTCCCCATTCCTTTTTTTTCTCTTGCTCTGCCACAGAGACACAGGAAATGAGAATCTGGCTGACAGGATATTGCGTTCTGGTGGCTTGGGGATTAGCTGTTTTATCCAAACACACTCATACACACATACACACTCTCTCTCTCGCTCGTTCTCTCTCTCACACACACTCACACACACAGGGTTACTCTCACCCCATTCAGACACACCCCTCCACACATTGTCACATTTAATCTGTACACCTCTGACTATCCCACATGCTACACAAACAATCATACAGAGGTGATTCAGCTTGTGTAAACCAATGCACAGGTCATAGTATCAGTTATCAAACATTTCATATTCACTCTTAAAGGGTCCATAATCATGGAAAAACAAATTTTGCATGTTTTTTTAATATAATAAAGGAGGTTGATGAAGTACAGTGTCCCTAGTCCATACAGTTTATGCCTGTGTCTGAAATGTAACAGACACAACCTACTCAGACAGTACTCTGAGGCAGAAAGGCACCCACTCATGTCCGAATCTAATGTTTGAATAAAAGTCAGTGTAGCTGTATCCTAAAGTATGCACTTTTCATCTTACTGTGAGGTTTTTTAAAAAGTGTTTTGTTGAGTAAAAAGTCTGTTCACACAGTGGCTGTTAGAATATGGATATTTTCTCTGTTACTACACTATTAAAACAATAAAACAATTGAATTACTATTGCATGCCTTAAAGAAAAAAAAATACTGAAATATATAGAAAAATATTGAATATATTGTAAATACACAGCAATATTTTTGTATTGTTGTTTACATGTGTATATACATTTCAAATACATTTTGGAGCATAAAATATAATGGAAGTTTGAAATATATTCAAGTATATTCTGATGAATAAGTGAATAAATTCTAAATAAAAGTTACGTACTTTTTAAGGTTAAAACACAATCATTTTTACAGAAGTATGTTTCCACTGTTACATTAAATACTACTGTAGAATATAATGTACTTTTAAACAATTAAATTGCAATGTTAAATTACATTTGCTTCCCAAGGACACCAGGCTACATTAAAACAACACATAGATCAATTATTACATTTACCAAGAAATCTTTCTAAATAGTTACTGTTGTAAATAAAACTCTAAGGTGAGACGGTCCTGGGTTCTCTTCTTGGTAGGGGCTGTCTGTTCTTTCTGTCTTGAGTTTGTGAGTTTGCATGTTCTCCTCATGTCTGCATGGGTTTCAGCATATTTGAATAAGCAAACATTTCGTCCTCATTGATACAGTTTCCACACATAAAAGGTTGTGCGTGAATAAAACTGCAAAGAAAAACTTTTTTTATAATGTATTCATCAAAATATTATGACGGTACATACACCCTTGGCCTTAGAAGCTAATATTGCCTCCTTTAGCAGAAATAACTTATCAGTCTCAGACATAGGTTTGCTGAAAATTCAAGAGTTCAATATGCTTTTTTTTCAAATCCCACACAACATTTTACTTGTGTTCAACCCTTCTTCCTTCTTTTTGAGCTATTGCTTAGTGAATTTATTAGTGTGCTTAGGATAATTATCCTGTTAAAAAAGTTCACCTCTACTTCAACTACAACTTTTGGACAGAAGGCCTTACGTCATCGTTAGGCACTGCTCGATATGATGCAAAATTCATCGCTGCATTAATGACTACAAGCTGCCCAGTCCAGCAACCCCAAAGAATAACAAATCTATTACCATGCTTCGCAGTTGAAATGGGTTCTTCTCATAAAAAATTGTACAATTACATTGACCAAACAACTCTATCTACATTATTCCAGAAGATCTAGTCTTAGCTTACATGTTTTTAGCCAAACTATAGTCTTGCTGTAGTGTTCTTTTTTAATAAGCAAATGTTTTTTCCTGATATGCCTTCCATGCAGATCATATTTGTCCTATCTTGTTCTGATGGTAAACATATGCACTGTAACACCAACAGTTAAAAGAGTTAATTGCCAGTTCTTTTATGAAAGTATGGGATTTTTGGACATTTAGTTTAGCAACACAGTATGCTCTTAAGCTAAATTTGCTGGGGCAGTTACTCCTGGAAAACTGGCAGTCACTATCAAATCTACAGCACTTGTAGATGATTGTCCTTGCAGTGAAATGATTTATTTCAAATAATTAAGTGAAGTGTATATAGCCTAATCTCAATCTCTTACCACCTTGTACATAAAAAAGAGCAGACAACCAGTATTTTTGGGGTAAAAAATAGTATGTGATATACCCTTAAAACTTATTTAAGGCATGTAATTGTACCTCAAAGACCATGTTGTGCCTTTGGGGACAGGTTTCTATTGTTTGTAACTGGGTTGACAAAAGAATTTATTTGTACAGTGCTCTTTTATTGACCACTCCAGTCAGATGACATGCTGTTTCTCTTAAATAATATTTTTATTAATAGTGTGTAAATTGTCACAGTAAGAAAAGATTAGTACTCACACTGACAAGTTTTAGCTGGAGACAATGTGCGATAAGCTGCAACTGGCCCCATGGTAAGAACAGGACACGTGGCACTAACAATGGTATTTTGCATGCTTAAGTATGCAGTTTTTAATTGTTATCTCAGTTTTTCTGTGGAGTTAGTAATGTTATAATAGAAGCCAAAGGGCAGATCTGAAACAGCTGTTTCTAATCATTTACCTGTTCTTTTATAAAGTGCATGGAAATCATGATCTGTGGTCATTGACATATACCTACAGATACCACAAACCAGACAATCAGAACGATAGTAATCATATCGTTATCAGCAGATATTTGCATTAAAAAATTGCACTGTTTATTTTGCCCAATATTTCTAACCGACATTTAAAGATTTATTGCACTCTGGAAGAGTAGAATGATTAGGTAATGCTGGAATGCCATGCTAAAATGCTTTAGTTTTCCTCATTTTGCCTAATCTTTTATAGAAATAACATATCAGTTCTATGCAAGTTACATTTTTTAATCCAGGTAGATGTCATCCCAATCTTCATTTTTCAGAATGTTTTTTGTATCATCATCAGGACCAGCACCGGCAATTATGTACATGAAAAATATCGGGTATTGCCATCAGCCTACTAATCCCACACTGGTTCATCCCTAATTTTTAAACATTGGCTGTTGTTGGTGAACCTAATCTATGAGCACTGGCTTTTTTACACTGTAAAGCTAACAGATCAGATGATATTGTCTGCAGGATTAATACAGAGAACTGTAACAGCAAGCCAGGTCACTTTATTGTCATGATGTCTAGCATAAACTTTGTCAGTCAATGACTAGTGCTAAGAAATACAACACGCTGCAAAAAGGTGACACGTTGGATTTAATTGATTCTAACATGCACATCCTTTTCACAGATAGCACACCTAAAGTATGTTCAGGTAAACTTAGTGCATTTTGTTTCTCAGTATGACGCTGCAGCCGCCCTCATTTCTTCACATGCATGGAGGATAAATCTGAAGCCATGGCTTCTACATGGAAAATGGAGTCACACCAGTATAGGCAGGCAACCTTTACTGCTCCTTTGAGCTTGTTGTCAACACATATTCACCAAATCTGACTAAAATAATGTGATAAAATGGTTTGTTATTGATTGATTATTTATAATATCCAGAAGTGCTTTTAATGGGCATTCATAGATTCCTTGAGTGTCTATTTTTTCCCGAAAAAAATATAGACTATCTCAGTATCTCAGTGCACATTCACTCATCCTCTTTGACCTGCTCTTTGACATAAGTGTATATTTTTATATATGTGTATAAATATATTTCATCTACCTGTTGGTGTTTGCATATTATTTTTGTGGAGATTTGTGTTTCTATGGGTCTGTGCGTGGGTGTGTATATGTGTGTGTGTTAAGGGGGTGTAGCAGGCGAGCGTTGTGGGGAATGCTGGGAGATTTTAATAACGCAGAAGCAGTGCAGTGAGATTTAATAAAAGGAGATGATGTGATTACTGAACCCTGGCTCTGAGCCACCTTGCTTCACAGCAATATCCGCTCTCTCTCACACACACACACACACACACACACACACACACACACACAGAGACACACACATATGTGCTGTCACATAGACACTCACAGTTTCACACTCACACCATACAATTATATTTACATGCGAGATTTACGTATTGACTCCTAATGCAATATACAATAGCACCAGCAGAAAAAGCATGCAGTAGTTCTGACAGTACAGAAAGAGACACCTGCCTGAAGATGTACATGTATGTCCACCCACACCAAGATCCCATCCCAAGATTTATCTCAGATTTGCGTTAAGCTTCACTAGAGTGACAGTATGCCTAAGTGCTGCTTGGGAAGGTGGGCTGTACTGCCTTCTTCCCCCGAAGGTCATCACAGTTAACCCCTTTTCTCCTGGCTGATCAAAGCTCTAGTGAATGTTTAACCTCATGAGTGAGACATGTGTGACAGTTTTCATCGTTTACTCTGTATGAGCGTTTTCTTTTACATTAAATACTGCTGCGCATACATGTCATGTTTTATTTCTTCATCTGACTTCTGTATGAAGTCAGTTTGAGTAGCCTGTGTGAAAAGAAGCACTTTTCAGGGGTCTAGAAATGCAGTTAGAGTACCGGACACCCCTGTCAATGTCAAATGTTGATGTTCTAATTGACAGCAAGTACTTTTCGCTGAGTAAGCATAAAATCAAAAATTTTTTGTTATTCTTTCCTTATTTGTTAAATCCAGCAAATAAGCAGTAATTGCACATTAAAACGTGAAGAAATGGGCTCTCCATAGAGGGTGTGTACTTATTTTCACAGTAAAAATCATGCAGTTTGACTAGGGATACCCTTTTTTTTGCATGAATGGTATTCTTTTTTGTGCTGTTCAGTGCTTACATATGCTGTTATATAGGCTATGCTGTTATACGACTTTAGTCTGAATAATACCGAGTGCTGTATGAATGCAATTTGAGTGCTGTATGACTGCTTGACACCTAGAATGATATGTGCTCCCTCGGGAACCTTTCCATCGTGGCAAGAGAGAGCATCCGTTGAATTTTCTTTGTGCACGTAGCCACAGGCTTTTGTTATCGTGATGATATCTCCAGGCAGTGTCTGATGCATCTTTCATTTAAGCAGTAATCACCCAGCCGGCAATTTGTTTCCTTCCTATTCTCCTATTCTCAGTCTGGTTAATGTCTGCTCCTTTGGTTGTAGGGCTGGACAACATTGGGGGAAAAGTCACATTGTGTTATTTTAGGCTTTTGCGATATTTGAAAAAGCAATAAAAAATATGTAAATGCTATAAACTATTCCGGAATGAAGCTAATTCCCACTCATGCAGTAAAAAGTGCGCTTTTAGAAAGGAACTGGAGCAGTAGTTCAGTATTCTGGTTTGAGTTGTACGGTATGGACAATATCATATCAATGCATATGCGCATAGAGATTCCAATATACTTTCCGACATATTAGTGAACCCTTGGTGTGAAATGCTATTACAAACCATATAATTGGTCAGCTGTGATTGGTCAGGATTCTCACAGCACATAATAGGACTTTCGGTGATTGGTCAAAGGCTGATTTGCATATCAGACACCTCTGCGATATCAGTGCTGCGAAGGCTGATTTCGTGATAACCATTTAAAACATATATTGTGCAGGCCTGTTTGGTTTGGTCACTGTGGTTTGAGGATCTGTTGCTCTGGGTGATTGTGAGGAGGGCGTGGGGCCTTTGGTATGGGTTTGTTAAGTAGAGGTTGGTGTAATTTTGGCGGGTTTGGCAGATGGATTGAGACAGATTAGCCATAGCAGCTGCGTTTCGGACAGGATCATCACATCCGTGCAGATTAGACGCCTTTATGCATGGACCTGGCTGCCTCTCCGTTCACCAGATTTGGGGAATAACACCTTCTTCTAACTCAGCGAGGGTTCTGAGACACACACACACACACACACAAATCCACATTGTGTTCTAGGACCTATTTTGTTGAAAATGTTTTTCCTCTGTCTGCTCTTCATTTTGTGCTGCTCGCTCACATTATTGCCTTTTTTTGGGTGGCACCTCTCATCCATCTACACTCACTGTCACTCACTGTTTCTTATTGCTTTCAGCTTTATTTTTTCCAAGACTTCTGTTTGTTTTCACCTTTGTTTTGTAGAAATGTACTGTAACAAGCCAGTGCTTAATTCGGTGTGCCAGTATCACTCTCATATGTGGAGTCGTTGCATTTTAAGCACATTTAAAGTGATGCATGGCATTTTCTCTGTTTATCTATTTCATCAGCACTGTCCTGTCTTTTAATTTACTTACTTTTGACAATAATTGTGTAGACGTACCATGTTTTATTCATGCAGAAACGATGCTTGCGTTCGAAAAACTACACATCCGAATCAAATAAACTCTGTCCATCACTTTTTCCAGGGTTCGCGTGTGTTCATGTGTATCGATGATAAAAGTTAATTACATGTGCACAAAGATGAGCCTTCTCATTTATGATAGGACTCCATATCGGCAAGACCGCAGGTACCTGTCATTAGTCATGAGTGCATTCGCGTGGCCCTGTGTGCATGTGTGTGAGCTAGTACGCCGTGTTTATTTGAGTGTGTGAAAAAGAGAGAGGAGAGATTAACCCCATGCTATCCTCAATCCCTGGTTATGAGTTTATAGCGTCTGTCTGGGCATCGCACTGTTTAAACAACAATCTAATTAATCCTGTCTTTATTAGTTTCACTGAGCTGAGGGAGAGAGGGAGGGAGAGAGGGAGGACGGGGAATTCTGGCAGAAAGTACCAACAAGGGAGGGAGGGCAGGGACAGGAAAAGAATGGGGGATTTAGGAAGAATTTAAGAGCGAAGGCACTGCGTCTTTAAAAGGAACTGACATTTCGGGGAGAGGGCTGAAGAAATGACATCTCCATAAGGTGCAAGACACACTCATGAGCGAAAATGATTGTTGAGTAACTGACGAACAAGGTTATATGTCCAGAGGGAATCCTCATTATTATTTGAGGCCATTATTAAAGGTCATTACTGTGTTGTCTGAAATGCACACTATTCTATTCAATTAATTATCACATTATTGTCATAACGGTCAGTTAGTCTATTGTCATGTGCTGCCCCCCAGTGCCATACATGCAACACTGCAAAGACCTTGCAAAATTGGGGACCAACCATGGTCCTGGATACGCACTGCCCTACACATTTAGGTTTCTTCTCTGCTCTCAATGAATCCGCTCATTAACAAACCCATACTGAGTCGAAGTAGGTGTGTTAATGCATAGAAACCACAAAAATGTGCAGGGAAATATTCCTCCAGCACTGCGGATGGGAAACACCAGTTTATTCCATGATGAGCTGGTTCTCTCCTGAAGAAATACTTTGCATGCAAAAGTTTGAACACCCCTGAAAATAACTTCACATCCTCCACAGAGAACGCATGAATACATATTTTCAGCTTAACGGTGTAAAAAATAACACATGCAATGTAAAATGTGCCATAACTTTTGAACAGGCTGTTTTAGTGTTTTCCAATATGTTAAATCAGCAAATATAGAGTAACAGATGCAGAATATTAAGAAGTCTGTTCTCTGTAAAGGACGATACTATTTTCAACTTAACTTTAAAACTAAATATGTAATTTGACCAGAATTTTTCATATAACCATAGGAGGAAAGTGTCCTATCTACTTTATTGGTGGTTAAATGTGACACTCAAAATGTTTGAAATCTTTTTGAAATACATTTTGTTTACAAAATGATTCTATGATGCTTGTAGCCCCTTTTTTATAGTTGTCACTTTTTCTATAAAAATGATTGTAAAAAAAAATATTAGACACAGTCAGAAAGATGAACAGAGCATGGATGATCCTATAATGACTGAACAAGCTGTGTAGCATTGAGAATGAATTAATAATAAAATGAAGGTTCTGAATGCCTTGTATTTTAGAAGAGGTAATTAAATGTCTAATATTTCTAATTTATATGTTTTATTATAAAATAAAATAACAAAAACGAAGTGTATGTATTGTTGCAGACCAAAAAAAGACAAGCATCTCCAAAACGGTAACTTTATAGGAGAAGGCAAAAATATCCTTTGCTTAAAGGTTATCATTATAATTTTGGAAACACCCTCTCTCACTCCAGCATCTCTCATTTTATGGTTTGTGTGTGTGTGTGTCAGACTGTTTGTGCGCAAGTGCAGTGCATGCCTGCAGGTGATTGGTCGCTCAGAGCTGATCATGCGAGTGCTGGGCCAGGTGTACCACCTAGGCTGCTTCAGCTGCTGCGAGTGCGAGCGCAGGTTACAGAGGGGCGATGAGTTTGTGCTGAAGGAAGGCCAGCTGCTCTGCCGGGGGGACTATGAGAAGGAGAGAGAGATGCTTGCCGCCATCAGCCCCGCCCCCACTGAGTCAGGTAACAGAGAACATATTTAAGGAAAGAACTCAGGTGTATCAGAAGCTTTAAAAACCACATAGAAGACCAAAAATGTATGATCTGGGACCATCGAGCCAAGTATTTAGATTTAGTTTCATTAACTTTTCTCTTGCTTCTTGTTGCAGAGGCTTTTAATTTTGCCCACCCTTAATTACATAAGAGTCCAAGTCCATAAGAGGTCCTGCATGCATTATTATATACATATATTTATTCCATTATAGTTATTGAAAAATTTGTCATTGTGACATGAACAATAGAACCTAAGACTGGGCTGTCGCAAATAACATCAAATGTGATTGCACATGACTTTGAGTTTTCTGTTGCTTTCATTAGTGGGCAGTGGTGGCCTAGTGGTTAGGACACTGCCTTTGGAACAGGTTTGAGTCCCAGTCTGGGCACTACTGAGGTACTCTTGAGCAAGGTACCGTCCCACTACACCGCTCCCTGGGCGCTGTTGGTAGCTGCCTGCTGCTCCACCTGTGCACGTGATGGGTTAAATGCAGAGGTCACATTTCGTTGTGGTGTGTTCACAATGACAATTGCTCACTTTCATACAACAGTTGTGCAAAATAAAGAACATTGCCCTTGCAGTAAAGAGTGAGGATGAGGAAGGCGGCAGTGGGTCTGTTGGAGGAAAGGCCGGCGATGACAGCAAAGAACACAAGAGATCAAAGCGCCCACGCACAATCCTAACCACACAGCAGCGCCGTGCTTTCAAGGCGTCCTTTGAGGTGTCCTCCAAACCCTGCCGAAAGGTGAGCATCTGCATAGCTACCAGTCAGCAATGCAAACGCATGCAGAGCTGGTCATGAGTTTCAGAGATGCAACCCTGTTTCTGCACTGTAGGTGAGAGAGACCCTGGCAGCTGAGACTGGGTTGACAGTACGAGTCGTACAGGTTTGGTTCCAAAACCAAAGAGCGAAGGTACATTTATAAACTGCTTTTCTGATGAACCAGCAGTTACACTACCCTTTTTAGAGTCCGTGATGAAGATTGATGAGTGGCTGTTTTCATGTGTGATCAGATGAAGAAGATCGCTCGCAGGCAGCAGCAGCAGCAACAGCAGCAGGAGCAGGAGCAGATCGGAGGAAGCAGACGAGGGCCCAGCAGAGGGGGCAGACAGAGCAATGACGATAGTGAGGGTAAGGGTAAGGGTAGTAATCTTGTATGGAAGGAAGTTGGGTCTGTAGGTGGAATGGCTGTAGATAATGCTAAATAAAATAAAGGTAGTGCAACTGATTGAGCATTGGCCCTATCACAAGTTCAGTCCCTAGCCATGCTTCACCTATATGCCTTATAGTTTTTTGTGGGAGTTCGAGAGAGCATGATTTGCCTCCCTCTTCCCACATCACTCAGCATAATACTAGCCAACCTATGCGTCTGTTGCTGACATAACAGAATTGGCAGTTAGCTTTCTCCACTTGGCACGTGGACCTGTCAAATGACATCTTGTTAGCTACAGTTTGTAAAACTGACTAAAAGGATACCCGTGTTCACTTTCATCCTCTTGGCTTAATAGCATTGTGTGATGGGAGAGTCCTAGAGAGCGGCTGGAATTGGTCATGGCTAAAATTGGAGAGAAAATCTAAACAAATAACAATAATAAAATTAAAAATAACATTTGAAAGGAAGGAGCTGTTTGGGCTCACACTCTTGTCTCTTCACAGATGGTTCCAGCAGTCACGGATTAGATGGCATGCTCTCCTATTCGTCTATGTCACGACAGCAGCTCTTGGCTCTAGACCCAAACATATACGGGGCTGAGCAGTTCCGGCATGGCCTAACACCCCCCCAGCTAGGCCCTGATCAGATGCACCCCTATGGTAAGACATAAAACCAGGGATGCACCGATTCAACTTTTTTGGTGCCAATTACAATACATAGGCTTTGTGTATCGGCTGATGATGTGCATCTAATACCAGTGTTTAATTAATAAGCTGTGTGTCTCAATGTGCGGAAGAGCCTGGTATGTGTAAGGCGACATCAGGCTTGACTTAAACATTGCTTTTCTAACTTCGTCAAACAAAATATAACAAATACATATACGTATTAACGGAATCATTTATTATATAATAGAATAGAATAGTACTGTATTGATCCCCTATTGGGGAAATGTACTTGCTACAGCAGCTAAGAAACATACAGATTATATATACACATCCTTATATACGTATATATATA
>JBBPDA010000138.1:2507116-2520251 GCA_037974385.1 Arnoldichthys spilopterus
TTTTGAAGCAAAAATCTGATGATTCTGATTGTGAATCCCCATTGTACACCTTTAGTACAGCTCAACATTTCTTTGTTTCCATTCTGCTATTTCCCTTCACTCTTCCGGTCCTACAGAGAGGAGCAGTTTGTTGATCTGTATAAGGAGTTTGAGCCCAGCCTGATCAACAGCACTGTGTACATAATGTCCATGGCCATGCAGATGGCCACCTTTGCCATTAATTACAAGGTACGTAATATTAAAACGTACATTTTTATGTTTGCAATGTGAACAAGAATTTGTTTATGCATACAGTGTGGAAGTATGTGCACATCATTGCCTGGGGAGAAGCTAAAATATGGATTTTTTTAGGCATGTTTTTGTGCAGAGAAAATAAAATATTAATTGTGCCACGTTTTCCCCCTCCTAAAATGGTAAATTCCATATATAAACAGCAACTGTGCATTTAAAATTTACATAAGTGTGTTCGCTGTAGAGGATGTGTACTTTTGTTGACCTTAGGAGTCCCAGAACTTCACATATAAGGATTATATGTTGACCATTGCAGGGCCACCCTTTCATGGAATCTCTCACTGAGAATCGTCCCTTGCTGTGGAGCATTGCCTTATCTGGACTTGCTATTGTGGGGCTGCTAACTGGGTCATCACCTGAATTTAATGAGCAGTTTGCCCTTGTAGATATTCCAACAGAGGTGAGCACATGCAGCTCACTCCAAGCCTTCAAATGGTTGTACTTACCTTAATATAGGGAAATTTGTATTTCATTTATAAAACGTATATTTTGTAAAATATTTTTGTTTTTCTTGCAGTTTAAGCTGGTGATCGCCCAGGTCCTGGTGCTGGATTTCGTTGCGGCTCTGCTTGTAGACAGAGTCCTGCAGTTCCTGCTGGGCAAAGGGACTCTGCGGTTGCCGAACTGAACTGTTCTATCAGTAGTCGCCAAAGCAGCTGCTGCCTCCAGTGAAATGACTTGCAGTCGTTACTGGGAGGCCAACTCTGCGATACTCAGAGGAAGCAGGGATGGACAAGCATGGCACTCAATACTGTACACCCCAGTGTTCCCAATCTCTGTTCGCGTTCCTGTTCTCACCCTTTTTGTCTTTTTCTTTTACTCAAACCCGTTGCTTTCTTCCTGTTCAGATTACACGTTCCCCTTTCATTTTAACCTCCCCCTCCCCAACCCAAAAAGGCCAAGAAGATAACAGTATTGTGTGGAAGAGTGTGTGTGTTTGGTGCATTTACCATTGACCAGGGGCATTCTCTAAGAGAACTGCAGAGTGAATAAATTGTTTTTTTTTTCCATTTTGTAAAAATACAGATGTCTGTGAGACTTATAAAAGACCAAAAAGCAAGTGTTGCTGCATGTCCTTTTGTTGTTTTTAGATTGTGTCTCTGTGTGTGTCTCTGTGTGTGTGTCTGAAATTGTAATACTATAAAGATGAGGATTTTCTAAATAAGGCAAACCTGACATTCCTACAGGATTAAACATGGTTATGTACAAAATATTCTCACCCCACACACAAATATATATATATATATCTTTCTTATTTTTTTATTTTACGTATGATTCAGCTTAAGTAAAAAAAATCAAGAAGTTTGTTGGTTTGTTGTTTTACGTGCACACAAGTTAAGAGAAAACTATTTATTCCGAGGGGAAACAGTAAAGTCTGTATAGAACAGTTCAAAGGTTAAAATCTGAGCGAGTCTGTACATTTAGGGTAAACAAGTATTTACAGTGTATGCACAGTAGAGCAGGTGGTGGACACAGATCGGAACTGACGTGGTGATTTATAATAATAATGTGTAGGTGAAGTAAGGAGAGTAAATTATGGATAATACCAAAATTAAGAAGCGCTTCTGTTCTAGCTGTTACTAAACGCCCATCACAGAGCGGGGAGGAGCTACACGGTCTACTCGCCAAAGGTAGAAAAGATGTGTAGCGCTCAGTTCTGCACCTCGGAGCGATGAATCCTGTGTGTGCAGCGAACACCAAACACGGCCTGCTGGACTGTCCATGACGCTGAGAAGTTTCCTCAGCATCCTCTTCTCAGACACCTTCACCAGAGCCTCGAGTTCCCCTCCCAGAACCGAACCTGCCTTCCTGATCAGCTCGTTCAGTCAGGTGGCATTGCCCCTTCACCCTGCTGCTCCATAAACTGGAATAATTGCTTTTATTTATATATATGTACATTATTTTTATTTTATTTTTACGTGTGTGTGTTATTGTTAGTATAGTGGGGCATATCCACGTTCACTTACTGATCATTCGTGACCTTTTGTATGTAGTTCGGTAACGATTTCTGCTTGTTGAGTCAATACTACCGATCGACTACAAGTCCCACAATGCCCGGTAGAGCCGCTAATGGGTGCACAGCGCGCGGGCTTTGAAAGAAAATGGCGGAGCTTCAAACTGAAGAGATGGAAGGGTTTGTTGTGATTGTATTTTTCCTTTTTCAGTCATTGCTGGCAACTATTCTCGTTTAGTTGAACGCATATTATACAAAACTTACTCCTGAATCTGCGCCTATGTATTTGTTTATCGAGCTAATGTGTCGCTCAACGTAGAAACAAACTTGGGCTAACTGTCAGGTTGCGCCTGCACTTGGTACATAGTAGTTAAGTATTTTCTAAGGGTTTTCTGTGTTTTCTTTTGTAAAAAGAAAAGTAATTTTTGTTAGTTAAAGCTTTGTATTCCATATCCTAATACTTCGCCCACAACCGTTCACACCTTTGTCATTTTCACGCAGGCGCGAGGACGACGCTATGCGCTGTAAGGTAAGCGACTCACCCACTGTTCAACAGCAATAGGGGCTCACATTCCTCCACGTCCCTGCATTGCGAGTAGTAGTGGCCTTATGCTTTACTATTGAATTTGACCCTTTTTCTAAGAAGATTATTTGTTTGTTTGTTTGTTAGGATTAACATTAGCTGCTGCCTCATCAGCAGCTGTTGTCCCTGGTGTCCAACAAGTACAAAAACACATAACAGCAATAATCATCATTATAGGCTTATACCTCAAAAAAGCGATATAGTAGATCAGATAAAATAAAGACAAGACAATGCTACATTTCTAAGTCATCTGATTGACTCTATAAACCCTACATTAGGACCTTTCTGCTGTATTAAAGCCTACTTTAATATTTTACACTGTACTATTGTTGTAGTTGACAACTTGTTTATTTCAAATATTTGTCAAAAGGGACTTTTTAATAATCTTTTAGAATAATCTTTAATTAATAAATAAAAGATTTCTTTATTGCTCTGTAACTCATCAAATGCAGGAAATGCTTGTCAAAAGGTTAGTTCGCAGTGGAGGCTGTTTTTGTCTTGTATATCTAGTGTGTCCTTACACTGTAACTGTGAGTCCTGGCCCAGATTCTGCCTGTGTTTACAACTGGCTCAGTTCATTTAGACGTTGAAATAAGTTTATTTGTTCGCTGAGAGGACACTGACATTCTATAACTACATTCTAGGCAGTGGTGGCCTAGTGGTTAGGACACTGCCTTTGAGACCTGAAGGTCTCAGGTTCGATTCCTGGCCTGGGCACTACTGAGGTTCCCTTGAGCAAGGTACCATCCCGCTACACTTTTCCTGCCCGCTGCTCCACGTGTGCACGTGTGATAGGTTAAATGCAGAGGTCACATTTCGTTGTGGTGCTTGAGTGTGTTCACAATGGCAGTCGCTTTCACTTCTATAGGGAAACTAAGCTTGACGCTACTACCTTTTTTACTGTACTACCCCTTTAATGTCATTCCCCTGCTCTGCTGTATCTTCTTCATGTATCCAGGTTACAACAGAGGAGGTTTCCCAAGGGACCAAAAGACCATTAGACAGGACCCCGAGCCCAGAACCTCCTCCAAAGTCTCCTCGCACTTCATCCCCCCAGGCCTCCATCCCTTTTGTAGAAGCAGAGATGCAACCTGATGAACGCAAGTCGAGCTGTGCTGAGGATGAAGTTAGAGAGGCGGTGGCAGAAGAGGTCGTGGTACCTGATCTCAGCCCTCACTCGCGTAGGAAATCTTGGAGGAGGTCAACTAGGGGCAGGAGATCACTCCCTGCCCTCCCTAGCGCCTCCCAGGGTGAGTGCATTTGGTCTCCCTTTCTTCTGCTGTGTTTAGATATGCAAAGCATTACATTGAAATGCAAGCCAAACAGATATCCCAGAATTAGGGCTGTCTTTGTTGTTTCCTTAACGACACTATCGCTGTGCTGATAACGGAGCCTGTGTTTCACTTCTTTTTTTTCCCCTCTTTGTTCCTGTTATTCTTTACAGCTCTGTGTAAATCAATCAGTCAAGACTTGAGTGATGAGCAGAGGCTGGAGAAACTAATGGAAGCAGCAATGCAGGTCAGTAAGTTTGGTTTTCGGTGACTGGGCTTCGATCTTGCTTTTAGAATAGAATAGAATAGTTTATTATTGATTCTCTGTTGGGGAATTTAACTTGCTACAGCAGCTAGATATAGATATATATATACACACATCCTATATATATACACACACGTATTTACATATTAAAATATACATATATAAAATAAAAACAATATAAAATCTTACTATATACACACAACATCCAGTCTTAACAAGTTTTTTTTATTATTATTAATTACAAAGAAAGTGTATTTTGCACAGAATATTGCACATAACCCAGTGATTGTGATGCATTATGAATAAGTTAAGTATATTGCACAGATAAAAAATACAGCTGTGTGTGTGTGTGTGTGTTATTGTTTTATTTATTTATTTAGTTATTTATTCTTTTATTTATTTTTATTCACTGTGTAGTTGACCAAGGTGTTGTTCAACCTGATTTTTAACTGGTCACTTTTCATTGTAGGTTACAGTAAAGAGGCTACAGAACACGTTGTGTACCATGCCGGGTGCTGATATGGAGTCGCTCCAGACACAGGGTACTTTATTTAGTTAAATAAATAATATTTAAAGGATAAATAATGTTTCTAAGACCTAACTGTGTAAATTGCTGTTTGCTTTTTTGTTCTTTTTGCAGTTGAGTCCCTACAGGCAGAATGGCACACTCTCGCTAAAAATATTAGTCAAGAAAATTCTCTTTCGCTCTTCAGTACTAACAGGTAATCGTGAGATTTGGGGGTCATGTCTAAAGTCAACTGTGCCTTTAACCCACTCTTCATCTACTGTCTTTTAAAATACACCTCGTCTACTGTGTCTGTAGTGACCCTGCTGTTCAGAAAGCTATTGACCGAACGAAGGAGGCCATCAGCAGGTACAGCTCGATTCTTAGACTAGTAACGGGAAACTGAACACATGGGATCTATCAGCTTATCAGATCTATCTGCATTTAATTACTAATCGTGCAACTGTTCTACAATTACTGTTTAAGGCTGCAAGCTGAGAGTTCATCATGGGAGTCCTTGCTGGATAAACATCGCTGTAAAGCTGAGGAGTTGGCCAAGTGAGTGCCGTCAGCGTACATGCTAAACCCAAGATGTTTTCATGTAGAAGCTTTCAACCACATGAACACAAGCTTAAGTTCCGTATTGTTATTCATGAATTCCATATATTCTTATATATTATAAGTCTTATTAGTAGTAAACCAGAAACAGGACAGTATTTCGTTTCCAAATGACTACACAAGTGTTCGTAAAAAAAATAAATATTTATGGTAATTAACAATGATTTTAAGTATGCCCAAGTATGCCTGTTGTCAACAACACTGTTATTGTAGCTTGTATTCTAAATACACTCGGGTTTCATTTCACATGACTTCATGTGTGTGTGTGATACACACACACACACACACAAACAAACGATACACACACACACAAACAAACAATAAACACACACAGACACACATACGCACGCACGCACACACATCACACAAACACACATACACACATACACACACACATACACACACACACACACACACACACACACACATATCTTTGCTGTCTTCAGTGGCCATATGGAAACATTGCAGTTTGTTAAGCTATGAGACATGGTGATGTGGGTGTCTGTCATTGATTTATGATGAACTTCAAGGGGTTAAGACCCTGGATTGGTATTGGCTGTCTCCTTTATGAGTTGTGTGTTTCATCTGCAGGCAAGTGGTGGAGGGACAGGAGAGAGGTGTGGTGCTGGACCCATCCTGCTTCGCCCAGTCCTCTCAGAGCGAGCTTATTTTGAATAAACCGGATTACCGCGCTGTGCTGTGTAGACAGCAGAGAGTGCTCAGTACAATGGAGTTGGTGGTAAGAATGCAGTGAGCTTATGATGAGACTAACTTGTATTTTCTCCGTTGTGCTATGTTTTGCTCTGTTTTTTAAATAGTATCTATTGCTTTACCCACTCTTCTGCTGCTCTTAACTTTTGTACTGCTATAGCAATGCAAATTTCCAGCTTGTGGGACTAATGAAGGTTTATCTTATCTTAACTTGGACCAAACACTTGCAGTAATAGCTTCTGTCCAGCAGGTAGTGCTAATGAGCTGCAGAACGGTTTTTTTATTGTACAAACCCCGTTTACAGGTCACCAAACATCAAAAATCCCTGTTCATTCACATGAACCTTTATTAACTGACCAAAGATATTAAGTAGTTTTACTGACACACTTGTAGTTTGTAAATATATGCAAATTTAGTGAAATTTGTCATTGTGAACACACTCAAGCACCACAACGAAATGTGACCTCTGCATTTAACCCATCACACGTGCACACGTGGAGCAGCAGGCAGTAGTGGGACAGAACCTTGCTCAAGGGTACCTCACTAGTGCCCAGGCCTGGACTCGAACCTGCGACCTTCAGGTCTCAAAAGCAGTGTCCTAACCACTAGGCCACCACTGCACTTAGAATCTGATGCTGCAACACACTAAATAGAAGTTGGGACGGTGTTAAAATAAGACTGAAAAGTGCACATAAAGTTCAAGCAACACTGGTTTAATAGACTCCACATTAAGCAGGATAATCAGCAGCAGGTGAGCTCATGACTGGATATAAGTCAGACCCATCAGAGCGCAAGAATGGGTCGTGGTTCACCCTGTTAAGAGGAAAATCCGACAACGTGAATTAACCTACTTTAGTTTTTATTGCATTTTGGAAAATATCACAATTTTTCTGGAAATGAGGTTGGAACCGTGACCAAAAACTGTACAGCAGGGAGCTTAAAATTCTAAACTGAATATTTATAAAATGACCCAAAAAAAGCCAAATGGTTTAAATCAAGGAAGATGATGTTGCAGATAATTGTTAAAAAAAAATTTAATCATCATCTATGGTACTAGTAATATAGGAAGAAACACCTCAAGCCTTTTTGTGTCTTGTTGATCATTTTTAAGCCAAAGAACAATTGTATGATCACAATATTTTAAACACTACAGTAATTACAGTTTCTGGAGCTCAACATCATACCTGTGAAAACAATGCCCCAGTTGTGAGTCACTGCACAAAACATTACATTTACATGAATCCTTTTCTGTCATCTTCTCTTCTCCACAGATGAACTCTCAGTGTATGATGATGAAGGAACTCCTGTCATTCCAAGAGCAGGCTGGGTTACTGGTGAAGGAGACCAGTGCCAGACTGGGTGAGGAGTTGTTTTTCTTTCAGTCTGTCCACACCGGACGAGCTGTGTTTTACTGTTAGAAAAGAGTGGTGATGTCTCTTAATTTAGGCCTGTTTGCACTTGTTTTTCACCACAGCTCAGGGTGCGGGAATCCAGGATCTCACGTCCTCTCCAGTGAGACTGCTCCTGAACAAGCCTCTGTCTACCTAGTCCACTGGTGTGATGTCTTCTATGCGACACAGTATTTTTCAGAGGCTGTCAAAGCTGTCAGTTTCAATACTGTCTGTTTCATGTCCGAATAAACGCCTGTCCTCTTTCTTCTGTGAAATAATGTAGCCACCCAACATGTATCTTTTTGTCAAATAGTTGTGAGACAAAGCGTTTCTGTGTAAAGTGGGCGGTGTCATTGCCAGGCCTCACCTTCTAATGTCCACCTGTTGATCGATATGAAAGCAGTTCTTTATTAAGAGAGATTAAAGGACCAAATAGCCTAAATAAAAGTTTTTCCTGCATTTAGTTTTTTTTCGCTGGGGTCTACTTACATTTTTTGTAATTGTTTGTAATTCATTATTAAATGAACACTTTTCCCTTAGAATGAAATGTTTCTGCACATGCATGTTAATAACCTAAACTTGAACAGCTCTGTAGTTTCATTCACAAAACCAATCAGAATCTGAAAACCTGTTTATACGTTCAGTAAAAGACCGAGAGTGTCTGTATGTGTGTGTATGTATAAATGTGTGCATGTGCATGTGTATGTATGTGTGTGTGTGTGTGTGTGTGTGTGTGTGTGTGTGTGTGTATATATATATATATATATACCAGTTTTAAAATGAACCCTTTTTGAATTCTGTTTTCATGTCATGAACACATTTACATATGCGTGCACGCACACACACACACACACACACACGTGTGTGCCTGTATAACTGTGTTAATGACCAACTGAATGGGTTATTTTTGCAGCGTGTGTTCCATATATATATATATGATACAATTTTAAACTTTTTCTGTGTTTATGTACGACAGACTTATTTAATTGAAAACAGGAACATTCTGATGGGCCCTTTATAAATTCCATGACACATATTAACAACACACTCTGCTCAACAGCAGATGGCAGTGTAGTAGTTTGTTTATAATAAATCATACTGTAGCGATATTTTACTTGTTTGTACCTGTTTGACCCATTTTTCTTTTTTTTCCATCTTTTTTTTATATCAGAAGTTTAATGTGGGGGGGCAGGAGGTGGATGGAGATGTGTGCTGTTTACAAAGTACACCAGTGTGAAAAGCTACATCCAAGTGTTCGGCTCTCAATAGTCCAGTAGTTCCTAAACACAAGACCCTGTTCTACAACAAACTCCGCCTAGTCCCAGACTGAAAAGAATGTTCATTTGGATTAAGCCTAAGACTAAACATCCTCCATGTTCGTGTGTCTGTAAATGTTTAATGAAGTGATGTTTTTATTGTTTCCAGCTGTCGTGTTTATTGCAGTTTCCTAAAGTTATGAATAAACTGTCCCTGCTTGTTCACCAGCTCAGGAGAAAACCTTTGTGCATCTACAGTGGCAGAAGAAACCTGCAGGTCTTTTTTTTTTTTTTTTTTGGTTTTGCCCCCAGTTTTATGAAGCCTATTTTTTCCCTTGCCCTGCGTTCTCACCACCCATTTGTATCTCATGACCATTCTGTGGGCCTTTCCCCCTCCCCCACTCCAAGCGCACCACCCCCTCTCTTCCCCTCTCAGTAATGCCGGCCCACTGAGGCAGAACGAAGCACTGACATTGTGCCAGTGATTCACACTCTGGCTTTTCATTCACATCTCTCATGTGCTCTCTCTCTCTCTCTCTCTCTCTCTCTCTCTCTCTCTCTCACTTGCTCGTTCACTCTGTGCATCACCTATGATCATCAGGAGAAACCCTGCAGGCTGCTAAGCATCAAGATGTTTACTTCTCCAGAATCGCAGAGCGCTACACAGCAGAAAGCGTTAGCTTCAGTAGAAGTGAAGTGGGTGCAACAAGCTCCGTGAGCGAGTAAACATGGGCAGAAATTGTGATGCTGAAACTGTAGGGTTACAGCAGCAGAGAAAAGGGCAAGACATGCAGGGAAAAGCTCTTCACATTGACAGGATTCAGAGGATTTCAATATGCACTTGCGTGTTATACAGATGTGCGTTGTTCCACCTGAAATAACATCAGAATAATAACACTAATGTACCAGAAAACTAATCTCAAAACACATTAACTCTCAGCACCACTGGCACCTCATGTCTCCCGGACTGTTAATGCTTTTTCCTTCTTGTTGATGAGTTGATTAGTATTTTATATGCATTGTGCGAGGAGGTGTGGGAGAAAAAGTGGGGTTAATTCCCTGTATTGGAGGCAATGGGGGTGGGGGGTGGGGGTTGACACACAGCTAGGGATCGATTCTTATTTAGATGAAAATGAGGCTGAGCGCTCGTGGGCTCACAGTGCATCTGCCTCAGAAAGAGCTAAAGAGGACACCTATTCAGGCTGGGGATTTAAAAAAAAATCACAGGGACAGGTAGCCTTCACTCTGAGGGCATATGGCAGCGCAAAATCCAATCCATGTATTCCATATTTATTAACTGATTATTCTTTTTGGTTATGACGACAGTTCCCACAAAGCAGCCAGTCTAAGGCCAGATCTGAAATTTCCTAAGTAGACAGATCAATAGATGACATTTGGGTGCTCTAGCAAAAAAAAAAGGGACATTGGGAATTCTAGACATGGTTACATGCTACACAGTGTACGACATGAAGGAAAGAAAACAGAACATCAAATCTGTGTATTTTCTGAATTGGGCTTCTTTAAAAAGGCAGTCATTAAAGGATTACTTTATACTTTAATCATTTAACATGCCTCCCTGTACTTAGAAAAGAACAATACCCATTCACTGACCTATAACAGAGACCAGGGTCTGAAGGTTTACCTGGTCTTTTATTATACACAGGGAAATATGATTATATTATATTAAAACTGGTCAGTAGGGGATAATGGGTAAAGAACAATGACTAGTGTAAAGCTGAACCATGATCTGTGTGAGAGTAAAGCACAGAGCATGAGGCTGAATACGCGTCCGCGCAGTTACAAGGAACAAATTGGCACAGTCCAGTTTTATTTATAGCACCAAAAAATCTTTATAAGGGTCATCGTGCCTCATTATCAATGCAAGGTGCCCTGCCACCTGGGAAAAGGAGCCCCCCCTAATGAGTCTTCTGTTCATTGGCCATGTAGGTTGTGTAGAATATGTCATTTCTACATCTAATCATTATATAACTGCCTATTTTTTTTCCAAAAATGTTTAACCAGGTGTTTAATCAATTTTATAATATTATTTTACAAGGTTACGGCCTACATCGGTTAGTGATTCCACTTTATTGGGTAACGTAATTGAATAGAAACACTTAAAATGTAATTTTTAATGGGTAGTTATGATTATTTTAAATGCATAATATTTTGTATATTAGACAAGGCACGGTCATTTACATAGCATGTTATTATACAGAGGTCATTGAATGTGCTGCAGGAGATAAAACAGGCATAAAAAGAAAACTAAGCAATACAATTAGGAATACATTCAGAATGCAGGTTAAAAGAGGGAAACGTAAACGTAAGCAAGATAAACGTAAAGCAGGATATAAAATGAATGTATAAAATTCAAAAAATAAAAGACAATAAAAAGCCAATGTTTCCCTTATGCTTGTTTTTTTTTCACAAGAAAATTAATTAAACTACTTACTTTATTACAATGTAATTCATTAATTTTGATGCATCATCATGGAATCATTAATAAAGCAAATATATTAACAGGAACTAGTAGCTCAGTGCTAATGCTAGGCCAGCATGCAGTCCAGCCATGGCCATTTCCACCCAGGTCTCTATCACATACCACCAATTCTGAGAGGGTGAGGGCTGGCACGTGCTTTCTCTGAGTCATATAAGGTGCCACCACGTCTTTTCAAGCTGCTGCTAATGCTACATCACCAGGGAGCTCAGCACGCTTGGAGGAGAACACTAACTACCAATTCTGCTCAACTAACAGACGCCCACACTGCTTAGCATCACGCTGGGTGATGGGGGGAGAGATGATGACCCTGCCCATCTGTCACATTGCCAGAGATCTCACAATGATCGGTTCAACCACTCGGGAGCCCTTTACCCCATGCCCCTCCCCCATAGCCATATATTTTTTTAACAGATGCTGGTGCTACTTGATGTAAAAGCATAGATCACAGTTCTCCAAAGCCATAACACTGGCTACACTTACCCCTAAAAGTTCCTAGCACAGAAAGTTCCAGGAATGCGGTGACCATTTCTTGCGCTGTGATTAGATTTGGCCCCATCATTTGATCAGGAGGAAAAAATAAGGTGGAGGTGTCTTACCCTGGTAGGCTTTAGGCCTCTTCCCTGAATTCCCCCAAGACGCTGCAGAAAGAGTTGAACTGTCCTGATAGAAGCCAGATGAAGTCATATTCAAATGTTGGACTAGACGTATCTTTTAGGGTCAGATAGTGAGAAATTAGGTAAACAGTGGGTGCTGGTCGTGCCCTAAATTCATTTCGGGTGTGCAACGGTGGTGATGTGATAATGAGTTGGGGTCAGGGTTCACAAGCTCTGCGTGCATCCTCGCTCCCACTTCAGATTGATTAGTTGCAGATTGTAGCCGAGAGATGTGCCGAGCGTCAGCATAAACTCTGGCCAGTTTTCGTCCGGCTCCACTCCTCGAGTGCCGTGTTCCAGGCCGTCGTCGCTTCTTCTGCTGCTTCTCCCAGCCATTTGTCTGGGAAGGCTGTCCTTCTCCTTCGGAGTGATGAACTACCCGAGAAGTGTGCACGTTTGCAGAAAAAAAATGGGGCTCCGCTTATTTTTAATCTGCACTGTCTGTGCGCGTGTGAGATTAAGGTTGGGAAGGTTTTATTAGGTGGAGTTGTACACAGCCTCACCTGATGAAAAAAAAAAAGTCCTGCCATGCGTCTGTTTGTGACTTGCAGTGTCAACAATACATAATGAACCATTTCTTGAAATATGCCAATCGCAAAAGTCATAAGTCATAATTTAACACTGACCTGGACTTTAAAAGACGATCAGGATTTTCCCGATAGTCCAATGGTGTAGTTTAGTCCAAGGCCAAGTTTAATCCCTGAAACTCTGTGGTACTGTCAAGTGTTTTTGCCATTAATGCCATTGCAGTTATCATATAATAACTTATTTAAGTCTCTAATGGACTTTCATCTGCCGAATTGTGCTGAGTCTTGCACATTCCAACAGATCTCTAGATTATAGCTCTCGTGTCACCTCCCTAATCCCCTAATCCTAAATTATGAACACTCGATTAGGAGAGAGATGCTGAAAAAATGGAGGCACATGGATGTGTCTACAAAAAAAATACTTCATCACATCTTATTGAAAGATATTTTAAATAAGATTGTTTGTTATTCATCAGTGTTTATCATGCACATCACATCACCTGAGTCCTCACACTCATTTGTTTAATCTAAAATGATCCCACATGAACACAGTCTAGGTTTTAACAGAGGCACGGAACCCGCACATGAGCAGCAAAGGATGAAAAAAAAT
>JBBPDA010000138.1:2526651-2538859 GCA_037974385.1 Arnoldichthys spilopterus
TAAATGCAGAGGTCACATTTCGTTGTGGTGCTTGAGTGTGTTCACAATGACAAATAGTCACTTTCACTTCACTTCAGATATAGCTGGTATGGACTCTTCCAAAAGGAACTTTAGGTAAAGTCCTAGTGTAAACAATAACCAGAGAACAACCAGGTTGTCTTTCCCCCCACACAATTTTGTAAAAATGTGAAACAAATTTCACCCACAAACCTTTTAATAACTCATATCAAAATGTAGCTTGCATTGCCAGCTTCAGGAGTTTTTTTTCATGCTTAAAGTCAGTGGATAGGATGGAAAAGGTTCATATTGAGTAAAAATGTCCACAGCTTTCCATTATCGCATGCATTTTTTATCAAGACCAGCTTTCTGTGTAGGGTGTTTGGTGGCCTGTGCTCTTTAACAGGGTTCTAGTGTTTCTAAGTACAGTCAGCTGTTCTCCTACCTACTTCAAACAAGCATTGACACTGTTTATGCTTTTAAGCACTAAAATATTCTTAAAATCGTCTGTATTAACGCTTTCTGACTCTCAGCTTTGCTTTGAAGTTGGTTTGTGGTTCATTCTGATGCATCTGCAGTGTGCTAGGAATGATGATGTGCACCACAGTTGGTTTATCAGCCCTATTTAGGGTGATGTACATTAAGAAAATAAATATCAGTCCTCTATTTTAGCCCAGGGTTTGAAGCCTGGCTCTGTTTCTGGAGATCTCATATATATTCTTACTCCTGTGATCCACCTAATATTAGTTTAACACGTATTGGGGCCAGGTGTGTTGGAATTGGTGATACTAATACTGCTGTTACTACTGCTCTGCTACTACTACTACTGCTATTGCCACTGCTACTACTACCACTGGTACTACTACAGCTACTGCGGTTACTACTGCTGCTACTACTGCTGTTACTACTGCTACTACTGCTGTTACTACTACTGCTACTACTGCTGTTACTACTACTACAATTGCTACTACCACTGCTACTACTACAGCTACTGCGGTTACTATTGCTACTGCTACTGCTACTACTGCTGTTACTACTGCTACTACTGCTGCTACTACTACTGCTGTTACATCTACTACCACTGCTACTACTGCTGCTGCTACTACTACTACTACTGCTGCTACTACTGCTGCTACTACTACTGCTGTTACTACTGCTACTACTGCTGCTGCTACTACTACTACTACTGCTACTACTGCTGCTACTACTACTACTACTGCTTTTTCTACTACTACCACTGCTATTACTGCTGTTACTACTACTACTGCTGCTACTACTACTGCTGTTACTACTACTGCTGCTACTACTGCTGCTTTTACTACTACTACCACTGCTGTTACTGCTGCTACTACTACTGCTGCTACTACTACTGCTGTTACTACTACCACTGCTACTACTACTGCTTTTACTACTACTGCTACTACTGCTGTTACTACTGCTACTACTGCTGCTACTACTACTACTGCTTTTTCTACTACTACCACTGCTACTACTACTACTACTACTGCTTTTACTACTACTACTACTACTACTGCTTTTACTACTGCTACTACTGCTGTTACTACTGCTTCTACTACTGCTACTACTACCACTGCTACTACAACTACTACCACTGCTACTACTGCTACTACTACTGCAACTACTACTACTGCTACTACTACTACTACTGCAACTACTACTACTGCTACTTCTACTGCTGATACTACAACTGCTACTACTGTTACTACTGCTACTACTGCTTTCTTCACTAACAGGACTAGTTCCACCAGTAAGGCCAATACAATTAAATAAAATACTCAATATAAGTGGAAAATAGATACGAGTTTAAAGGCCAGACAGGATTGGACATCACACAGTATGAACAGGTTTGAAGAAATGTGTTTTGAGATGAGATTTGAAAATAGGAAGCGAGCTGGGCCGTAATGTACAAGGCGTAGGCTGTAAAATGGAAATTACTAAATTCTAGTTAATTAACTTACCTAACACACTAAACTACATTATTAAATATTTGAATTAATTCCATGCATTTGTTATTTTCTTATTGTTGACTAAGAAAAATGTGAGCATTGCAAACATTTAACGTTCTGCACAATGTGATTTATTTATTTTTGACTGGGTGGTTTCTGCACCACTTGTAGAAACAGCAGGGAAAAAAATGTCAGGGGGGACTATGTTGAGAGAGCGATATTGGTTGAAATCATTGCCATATGTTCTCACTACAACAAGCAAACGTTGCTGTGAAGTCCTTCCCCTAAACCTAATTTACTTTCTGGTTATTACAGCACTGCAAGGGAGTCATCAGGAGCAAACTGCGATGCACTTGCAGAAAGATCTTTTAAATGAATCGCGGATCACCGGCCTGTCAGAGTCGTGAAATTTTAGCTGAGGATAAATTGTCATGTAAATGTTTTTCCTAGCGATGCTTAATTAGCGGCTAACACTAGTTTAACTGACATGAAGTGATACAAACACATCTCTGCAACCGTGGTCACGTCAAGCAAAGCAACATTTTTCTTTTTTTTCTGCATAAGGATGATCGTGAACTGTGAAAGATGATTGCAGTCGGTTTAAATCCCTGATCATCTCAAATAATTGTGATTATGTTATTATATAATACTGGTAACTGGCCTAATGGACTGTTTTTGGTCAAAGCTGCTTGGTGCTTTATAGAAATGTATCCCGGTGAATGTTTGAGTCTTTTGTACCCGTAGTGGTTGTGATTTGTCTGACCTTGCAACAGCAAGAAAGGCGACTCGGACGTGATAAATGGACAGTGCTAAGAGCTGCTTTGCAGGCCGGATGTGAACCCAGTTGCATGAATATATTTTTTCTTTGCTCCATCAAACCGATGGTGATGTAGTGAGAGTGGGGGAGAGACTCGACCTTTAGCTAGCAGATCTCCAAGAAATCCAGTAATAAAGATGTTGAGCAAAAGTTAAAACCAGAGGTTACTCCAGTTTGTTCTAGATATTCACCAGCGATTCATTCACCACTGATTGGACGGTTTGTTAGGAGTGCACCACGACAGCATCACAAGAGAATGTCCAACTAGAGCTGAAGCAATTATTCAATATAATTGACATTGCTGACATTAAGAATATATCAGCAGATTTTTTTTATTGACAATTTTTCACTTACAAATTCAAAGAGTTCATTACTTAAGAGGACGGTAATTTGCCAATAGGGCTATACCTACATGAGGAGATCAGGAGAGAAAAACGACAAAAAAAAAGTTAAAATGACCAATGATATCATCCCATACAATATATGCAAGTCTGATTTTGCTCTTCATGGAAGCACTATGTTGGTTTTATGCACCTGCAAGTAATGTATTTGTGTATCTGTACATGCTGGTGTTCTGACAAACCAAACTATCGCTAAAACTAGCCATGTTCCTATAAACGATCAGGGGAATTTTCTGTATCTGTTCTGTTAGAAGTATGTAGTAATCTATGTCGAAAAATGCTTAAACATTTAGTAGCTTGTCCTATCACAGTGTTAAAAACATTACCTAAACAGAACCAAAAATTGGGTTTCTTTAATCATTTATTTAACAAAAACATCAACTGATCTAATGTTTTGTGGAGAAAGTGAGAGCACGCTTGGCCTCAGAATCTGGATTTTCTACTTTCCGACTTCTTGTAGGTGTTTTCCGTAATGTCCACCAGTCTCTGACGTCAGCTTGCTGACATTTTTGCCGCTCTTTCATGCCAAAATTCTTCATCTGAGTTCAAGATGTCTGAGGGTTTTCTGGCATGTATTGCCCTTTTCACACACAACACTTTAATTAGGGGCAAAGCACCCACATTTCTCTTTTTTAAGGCATGCCTTGGTGTATTTGCTAGTGTGCTTAGAATCCGTATACTGTTGAATGGCCCACCTCCAGTCCAGTTTGAACTTTTGGACAGATGGCCTCATTATATCTTCTTGGATCCATTTGATCTGATGCAGAATTCATAGTTGAATCAGTGCTCAATCCCTGAGGCAGCAGAGCAACCCCAAGCCATAACATTTCCACCATCATGCTTCACGGTTGGTTTTCGGGTTTTTTCACCTGAAATTTCTCCTGATTAATGTCGCACACGTAGCCATGTAATTTTATAAACACTTTGGACTACTATTTGCACGTTACACATCAACAGTTACAGTATTAGCTTCCAAAGTCTGTGATGAACAATTGGAGTTCTTCAACACTTCTTTTGGCATTGAAACGTCTGAGCTGAATTTGCTTGGCTGGATGGTCCTGGACAAATGGGCCACTTGTAGATGATTTACCTTACAGTGGAATCATGAATTTACAATTTAGAGAGACTTTTAAATCCATAGCTAGACTGCCAGGTATCCACAACCCTTTTTTTCTGAAGGCCTTCGAGAGTTCTTTAGATCTTGGATTCATGACACCACACACTTTATTAACAAAAAGCGCACCAGAGTCTAGATGTCAGTTTTGAATAAGACGGATTCCACCTGCAATAGGTTGTAGTCGATGGCACCTAATCTGAAACGATTAAAGGTGTGATCAGTGTAAAGGTGTACGTACTTCTCCATGTAGCTGATCAGGTTTGTTGTTTATTTAAATAATGAAAAGGGCTGAAAAATGTTTTGTGTGTCATATGTTGGCAAATAACACTTTTGTCTGTAGGCACCAAATTAAATTGGGGGGAATGACAAATGGGGGAGAGAGAAATTTCCATGTGATGTACCTATTTTACCTGACTTTAGCTTGTCTAATGAAAAATATCTGCCTGGCATGTTCAAAATGCTGGTTAACATTAACCTGATTAAATAGGGCTGCAACCTAATGAGCTATTTGTGTTAATCTTCACATTTGTTATTTTTGTTTGTTGCTCATCTCTTACAGAAGCTCAATCATGATGTGATTGTTTAAGACTGATGCATGAAACAAAGCCATTTAGTCATTTTTGTGGTTAATGTAGCTCTTTGTCTCTGAGTTTGTCAGAATATTGCGGGACATTTAATTTTATTTTTAAAAAGATTTAGCCGAATTATGGTATGTTTTTAGTACAGTAACAATGTGTTGATAAAGCTGTTATTCTACATTTATTTTACATGATAAAAATATGAAACGAATTTTTGTTTCCGCTTCTCGCGTTTACAGGCCACATTTAGGTGGAATAATTAATTATTTGTCTGTTCATTCTCATGAAATATCAACTCTCAAATTATTTACATTGCATGTATGTAAGACAGAAAATGTGCATTGCTGTTTTTTTTTTGGTTCTTTGTGAACTGCAGTCTAAGCAAAATTAGTCACAGAGTCTCTGATGTTGATGTCGGAGGCGTACATCCACCTGCAGTCCACATCCGGGTCCGGGTCTACTATTCTCCATTCACTCCAGGGATTCTGCCTTGGCCTCACGCAGCCATTGCATGATGGGTTGGTCTGGGGTAGTACTGACGCGGTGGAAGGCGATGTCAGTGCACTCTGCCTGTGCTGGCTGCCCCCAACCTTTCACCTTGTTGCCCTGTGTCCAGATGCTGGCAAGAGGATGGACCAACCGAGTGGGGCGGAAGAGGTGACCCCACAGAGGGAGGGGGAGCTGGGGGGGGCACAGCAGGGGGTGCCCTGCCACTCAACTTCCAGCACAGGTCAGTATGGGACTGCATGTGCACCCCCCCCACCCCCTCTCATACCTTCCATGCCAATGGCAACCACTCATTCAGCCCCTGCAGTGAGTGAAAGAACCCAAATGCACTAGTGGGGCTCATTTGCTGTTAGGCCTGGAATTTGTTCATGGACATTTTTTGTATATATTATTCCACGTAGCGTGAGGTTGTTTAGATGTAAGAATAATCGCTGATATACACTAGGAATTTGCACTCGATTACTTCACTGTTCTAGGTTGAAGATTCAAGCAGTTTGTCACACACCGTTGTTTGAGTAGTGCAGTGAAATGTTCCCCTGAACTCATGCAATGACTTAAACTAACTGGGGAAAATGTGATTAGGCAGTAAAGAGGAAAAATGTAAAATAAGATAAATGCAACAGTTAATAATATATATCCCCAATACATTATACAGAACTGTGCAAAAGTCTTAGGCCCCTGTGTTAATAGTGTAAAGCCGTTTATCCAAGCAGTGAGTGTCTGCAGTAAAAACACAAGTGAACAGGAAAGCAGTGAAAAGAATGAGGATTTGTGTGTAAACAGTAGTGGACGGTTAGAAGACAGGTTTGATGCCAGATTTCACCTCCAGTCACTGCATGGATGAGTGAAGCTCCATCAGCACCTGATTTACTGTAATGAAGGACTGATTGAGCCCAAACCAGCAATTCGATGGGAACTAGAGTAACACTGGGCTCCACTAGGAGAGAACTCTAGGAATGATCAAACCATCACACAGACACAAAAAAATCACAATTTTGACATTTCCTCACAATTCACTGCAACACATTTGTTGTGATGTTCAACAGTGTTGTTCATATTTACGAATTAGTGACAATATTTAAAAAGAAACACAAACCCCTTAACGGTACCTGTTTTGGGACATCGTTGGGTTAGTGCTGCTGTAACTAGTAGTGCCTAACTAAACAAGCTGCCGTTAACTGCAACCAAAAACATTAAAAAGATGTTTTCTTATTTCTTCAACAAACGACCATGTTGGCACATTCACCAAGGAGAAAACCATGTATTTTAAGGAAGTTGCTACATTGTCCGTACTAGTTTTAGCATTAGCCGATTAGCTCGTTCATGGCAGCCTCTGTTTCTGAAGAGTAGACCAGAAGATTCCTCCTGTGCTATATTTGAAAAACCAGGCATGTTTTCAAGCGTACACCTCCGCGAGCGAATACATTTTCTGCTGAGTGCCATTGAATAATTTAGCATACTAGCACTGGTGCGCCGGTTTAGCCTGTTTGTGTTTTACCGAACTGTATTTAATCTCCCGTAATTCCCCTCTCCCCAGCCCTCTGATATCAAACGTTCAGAGCTTTTTCAAATGTGCCTCGCATAATCAATCATCACTGAACTAAATTTTAGATTCCTCCATGTTGGTATTGCTATTGGTGATCGCTAGAACCGTTTGACCTACTTTAGCGTGTAGATGCGCTTCATCTCGTTCTTGAGATGTAAGAGTTGCTTCAAAGACTTGAATAAGTAATCACATGGTTTAAGGCTTCACAAATGAGCTGGCTATGAGCCTAATTAACTCCTGCTTCGTTCCCAAACTCTCTCCCATTTGTAACCGTGAATAAAAGGAGAGTCTCCACAGAGCGCAGCGTCCAGTGACACTCCAGACTGCTGTTGTGGTCGAGTTTTTAAATCCATTCAGGGTTTTGAGTCCTGAAATTCCTTCAGTGTGTGACCCGGCATAATCCTTGCCTAAAAAGCTGTCACACTATTTATTTTCTTCAATTATAATCCATGTCCACGGTTGCTAAGCCTTCCGATAACTGGCTCTCTCACAAGTGACTGGCATAAGCATGAACACGTATATGCTAAAAGATGCTGATCCGGTGAGTGAGCCAGGGGTTACAATGAGGGAATGAGTCATGCCTTATAATATAGCACTGTTTGGAATTATTGCACATAAGCCTTATAATGAGCCTGAGCTCTGGAGCCTGTGCTGTTTGTAATCAACGACTAGGGACTCGCTTCAGATAGAACTGTAATCTTATGTCCAGGACCGAACCAAAGTAGGACCTGTAGGACGATGTCCTGTGGTTTTCATGTACATATCTGCAGGTGTCCATACAAAAAAATTGCAGAAGTTGTGCTGACATCTACACGGATTTGAAAAACGTGCATTAGCTTTTATTTTCATGCATCAGAATGAGAAAAATTTAAGCATTTTAGCATAATTTTCCAGTGCCACCTACATATTCGGCTCCATTGGAGCGTGATAACTGCTTTATTATGTAATAAATATATAATATAATAAAAAATATGGCTCAAATCTTAACAAAACACACATTTGTTTTATCGTTAAATACATTTCCAACGTTGTGAAGGGTTAAACATTGGGCTTTACCAGAAACAGTTATACCATGCATTGCTTTTATATGACATCTTTTACAGATCTGTGGTTTTTCAGCCAAACAAGCCACATAAAACAGTTACTGAAAAAAAAAGTGTAAGAGTCAAATTATTGCTCCTGGAACGTCCGGTTCACTTGCTCCCAGTGTACGTGAAGTTCACTTGGCGGAGACATTGATAAACTATGGATTTTGCTTATGGGTGGCCACACAGTAACGATGTGCTGAAAAAAAAAAGAAGATGATTTGCTTGTGCCACTTTCTATTTTCTCCGTTCAGTCCAGTGTCGGGGTGTAGAGAGGAGGTGGGAAGAGCACTGGAGGGGAGATGGTGCTTTAACAGCTTTTCCCTGAAGACAAATTAGGACTACGCTTCGTTTAACTCATTTAGCTGTTGAGAGGCTGACGGAAAAGCACGGCACCCTTTGTATCTAGGTTCTAGCCGAGATGGGTTTAAAGGCATTCGGCTTTAAAGTCTTCTTGACTGATTGAGGGCTTATAACGGAGTCATGTATGAAGCAGTGTGGCGCTTTGTTTCCCCTTTGGATTCACACGAGAAAACGAGTTATAACTGCCGGTTATAATGTGCGCTTTGCTTTAAGCTTGCGCTTGTGAAAATGTTTCCTGTAATGTCGTTCTGTGTTGCAGTATACAAAAAAAACTTTGTAAGTGTGTCACTCCTGAGACATCGGCTCAGTGTGATTTAGGTCTGTGACTGTGTGAAGCTCTTTTGGATAGTTCTGGAGTGAATTCAAAGTCTGAACAAAGTTGTACTGATGTGCATGCTCTCTCTCTCTCTCTCTCTCTCTCTCTCTCTCTCTCTCTCTCTCTCTCTCTCTCTCTCTGCCTTTCTTGCAGGAAACATGCCCTGAACTGTCACAGAATGAAGCCTGCTCTCTTCAGTGTGCTGTGTGAGATCAAAGAGAAGACTGGTAAGATATTCACTCTTTTCAACTCTACTAGATTTGTGTGAGTTTTCTGGAGGTGTCACTCCACTCCCGTCTCAGTTTTTTTTTTTCCCCCCACAAAACTGGTCTCTTTGATTTAAAACCGATCACACGGAAGGACTGAGGTTCAGCAGATGTCCCAAGTATTTTGTCTTAATGTGGCCTCCTTCTCTTTGTTTGTTTTTTTTTTCGGGTGCTCCCGAGTCAGTGTCATGGAGTCATAACCAATGATTAAAATTTATGTTATGTCAAGTAGAAGTGTGATCTCACATTTTAGAAAGCAGTACGGATATCCCAGCTTTTCTGCTAATGCTGATATCCAGTATTTTTTGAACAAATAATACTTTAGCAGGGCGACACAGTGGTGCAGTGGTTAGCGCTGTCACCTCACAGCGAAAAGGTCTTGGGTTCGATCCCCGGGTCGGCCACGGGAGTCTTTCTGTGCGGAGTTTGCGAGCTCTCCCCGTGTTGGCGTGGGTTTCCTCCAGGTTCTCCAGTTTCCTCCCACAATCCAAAGGCTGCAGTAGGTTGAGTGGATGCTCTAAATTGCCCGTAGGTGTGGATGTGTGTGTGAATAGTTGTCTGTCTATGTGTTGCCCTGTGATGGGTGGAGCCTCCTGTCCTGGGTGCACCCCGCCTCCAGCTGCCCTGCGACCCAGAACGGAAGGGGTTTCGAAAATGAATAGATGGATACTTTAGCATTACTTTTGAACTAACAACATTAACTAATAATAATAATAAAAAGAAATAATAATAATAATAAATAGTTAATAATAATAAATCCCCTTCATTCATACAGTACTAAAAAGCAGGTACTGAAGTAGGCCATTTAGAGACAAACTGGTTTAAATTTAATACCATTTAAACAGCAGCACTCGAAAATCTCTTCAATAGTTCACCTATGCACATCACATACTCTTCAAAACACACGATGATGCAACACATGGACAATATCTCCGCCAACATCAGCCCATCGTTTGCTTTTGGGATCAGAAGGAGTTCCCCATTCATGGCATCTGACTTCACCACTAACTCTCCTGCTCATGTGATTAATTGGCTACTAGAGTTGTGATATGCTGTGCGTATGTGTGTATCTGTTATGTGATATGGTAATATGCTGTAACCCCCCCCAATATCTGATCCAGAGTTTTGGGTTTTCGTTTTGGGTCTTAGCCCAATACCAATACTGTGGTATTGATCATCCCTGTCAAATTTGTCAGAGAGGTGAACTGAAAACACTGAGCTGTTCACAGTGCACAAGCTGAGAGTGTTCTGGTCACCCAAGCTCAGCCTTTACCAACAAGCCCAGTGCGCTGCCAGCTCGTTTGCCCTCATGTAGTCCCCCAGTCAACTGCCTTTCCAGGGAAGATTTCCAGCCATCATGTAGTGATTAAGGACCAACTTTTAGAAGTTACGGTTATAGGAAGATCTCCCAGTCATTCCCAGTGTATTACCAGTTCCTTCCACTGGCTCCACCAGACATGGTTGCATTGTGTGGTGGGTTAGAGTGAAAATCTGAGGATCAGTTCGAGGAGCCATAGGCTAAACCACGGCATTGTTCAACCGAATATCCTTGCTTGAATATTTGAGCTTTCACAGCTTTGCCTGTGCACATGTCCGTGAAGGCTTTTGACAGTCAGGCACTTTCTTTGTGTCGTTCACGGTTTGTTATAATCTACTGTCTTTATTTCCAATTGCACCTTGTAAGAGTCGCGTCCGTCATCTGTGAAGCACGTCCATGTTGAATTACAGCGGGAAAACGTCGAACGCGCACCAGTTTACGGCGATCTGTCAATAACCTGGCCTCGCTTCCCCCTAATTGGATGCAAGAAACGGGTCGGCTGGAGCAAGGGGGGTGGGGGGTGGGGGGTTGTCCCTGTTGCCAGGGCAACCTGCTGTCTTATTTACCTAATGTCATTCACTTTGATTTTCACATTTAGCCTGCCAGCTGAGAGTGGGCCTGGGAGAGACGCAGCACTGAAAGCGAGGCAAAAGATCCTATAGGAGACGTGCAGACCATATAGAGGGCAGAAAATCTTTTGTGTAGCATGTCCGTCGTTATGACGAATAGAAGCTTGTAAAATGCAGCCGTGCACATTGGTTTAAGTGAAAGGAGAAATGGAGTTAAATGTAGGCAAGAGTGCTATAGTATTGTATACATGTGTGTGTAGTGACATTATATATTGTAAACCTTTCTTAAAGTATTGCGATATTTTTGCCTTCTTGCCCACCTGCCCAAGCACAGCTGTAGTATACAGTGGAGTGCTGCCATACATAGGCTGAGGCACTGTAGTAGTAGAACAGTGCTGTCAGAAGAGAATTGAATTTTTTGTTGAATTCATTGAAAAAATATATGTAGAAAATGTAGTTTGAAAGTTTTAAAATTAATTTTGCTATGAATCCAGTCTGTTTGAAGCTAATAGCTGGGAACATTATCATGACTCTGGAGTGTGCCATCGCTGACCATAAATAGCCAAAATCCATTTTTGGCTTTAATTGGCATTTTAATTGTTCGGAAATTTGAACAAACATCTGACCGCTCTTTAGTTACAGTGTGAAAGCGATAGGAGGTCTTTCGTAGCATTGTGGGCTAATTATTTGGGGTACTGTAGGTGAGCTGGGTACTGTAGCATCATTGGAAAGTATTGTAGCCAATCGTTTGTATCTATATTAGTGTAACTAGTGTAAAGGCTGCCATACTGTAGGATGTAAGCTGAGGTGCTGTGGTATTAATAGTGTATAGAGCAGTGTATTGTGGGATACAGGCTGGAGGACTGCAGTATAACTAATTTACCCAAGCTGGAATGTGTTGTATAAACTGTATATAGACTGGTGGTAACTGCACAGACCCACACACCTCCACAGCTCTCAGCAGGAGCCCTCTTGGCTCATCACATCTCCATGCCTGACCAGGCTCTTTACTGCAACTTTAAGACCCCATACTGCTTATGGACCCTGACTCTGGAATGTGAATTAAAGAAGGTGCTCGCCTTAACTTGCTGCTAGTGCATTTATAATAGCAGTCTCTCTCGCTCTCTCTCTGGCTATATAGCTTTTACTCTCTCTGGCTATATATCTTCCTTTCTCTCTCTCTCTCTCTCTCTCTCTCTCTCTCTCTCTCTCTTTCTCTCTCTCTCTCCTTTCTCCTTCCCCCTCCTTCTCAACCCCCTTTCTCTGCCTCTCTTTCTATCTCTTTCACTGCCTCCTCTCCCCACTACCACTGTCTCTCTACCCCCCCTTTCCCATCTCTCTCTCTCTCTCTTTTTCTCTCT
>JBBPDA010000138.1:2550535-2565916 GCA_037974385.1 Arnoldichthys spilopterus
TTTCTCTCTCTCTCTCTGTTTCTCTCTCTCTCTCTCTCTCTCTCTCTCTTTTTCTTTCTCTCTCTCTGTTTCTTTCTCTCTCTCTTTTTCTCTCTCTCTCTCTCTCTCTCTCTCTCTCTCTCTCTCTCTCTCTCTCTCTCTCTCACTGGCTTTCTCTTCGTCACCATGATGCTTTTATATCACCTCCTGTGATTCTCCTTCTGCCCCCCCACCCCACCCCCTCAATTCTCCTTGGTTCTCCTTCTCCCCCTTTTCTTACCTTCTCTCTCCCCTCTCCCACCCCCCTCCTCTGCTCCCTCGCGCTCTCCCAGTGAAAGGCTGAGAATACCCAAGGGAGCTGATGCAATTAAAATGCTAATCCTGTCTGTCTACAGAGAGAGGGAGGGAGGGAGGGCTGACAGCATGAGGGATTGCGGCTCACATGGAGAACTCGACTGAAATGGAGAACAGAGGGAGAGACGGGGAGGGGGCTGGGGGGCGCAGAGAGCGAGCGAGCAAGAGAGAAAGGGGGTGTTTGGCGGGAGAGAGGCCAGAGCGAAAAGGGGGACGCGAGAGAGCGAGCGAGAGCGAGAACGTTAAGCGGTACAGAAGAAAAAGACAGGCAATGGCTGAGCAGGAGCTGAGAGCGGAGCCGTGATGGACTGTGTCTCCAGTAATGCACTGAAAATGGCACCATTAATATACTGCTTGCAGCAGTGAACACAATGCCTTCGTCTGCACTTAACACATCACCTGTAGTGTACCTGAATAGCATCGCTCCATCGTCTGGGCCAAAATGAGAGGGATTATGTATGCAGTCAAACCCAGCTGCTTTCTCTGAATATTTCATAGGATGACTTGCCAGCTCTGTATGCCAGCCCCACACATTTTTACCAAGCCTGCGAGGTGTGTAGGAGAGATTTCCTTTTTTTTATTTTGGCCCAGTTTATTTCGGATTTCAGCTCTCAAACGTCCCTCGGCATTGAGGAATTTGGGGACGCGCGCGAGGTGTGATTGGATGGGATTTTATATGTTTATTATCGCATTGAAGGTTCATGAATTTAATGGACGGATATTAGCGCAACTTGGACAGATGTAGCGCATTAAAATGTGCATTATCTCATTAGCATGGGGGTGTGTTTATATTAATGAAGTGTGCTAATTGAAAGATTTACAGGCTGGCTTTATTAATCCTCTTAAAGAACACAAACATTCACACACCGTGAACTCGCAGGCTGCGCCTCAGAGCCTTCACGCAGAAGGGAAACCCACTGAGAGAGAGAGAGATACATATTCCACCATTTGTCTTTTGCCATTTGCCATTTAATTAGTGGCTAATTGTGGATTTCTGAATCGTTTTCTTGCACCATACGGTGCGGAATCTGAATGGCAGAGAAGTACTACAAGAGGTCCATAACCCCTGGCTCTGAGCGGTCCAAGGTATTTGTGTGATTATTAGCAATCACGGCTTAATTGGGTATAATTAGGGTAAACACAGGGCGCTAAGCTTTAGGGCTGCAGCTGGAGTGCTTGCTATGTTATTGAAGTGGGGGTTGGGGTCGGGAGGGGGTTGTGGGGGTGCGTGGCGTTGGGACGCTTTCGACTCGATTGTTAATGCTGGTAAAATAGTACCTCTCCTCTGACCAGCCCCAACCCCTGGGCCCTTCTGCCTGGGCAACTCCGGAAATGGTTAGTCTGGGAGCATGTTTGGGTGGCCCAACCAGTGTTTGTGTCTTGAACCGTATGCATGTGTGTGTGTTTTTTTCTTCTTCTTCTTCTCCCCCCCCCCCTAAATGCTTTCTGCTTGTTGTATGTTGGTCCAAATCACTTTTCCACTCCACAGCTATCACCATCTCTAAGAAAATGTGCACACACACACACACACACACAGTTTTTACGATTTAATGTACAGTCCAAAAAAAGTTTTTTTTCTTTTTTTATTGGGGGGGTGGTTAAGCGTTACTGGCTCAGGACAAGGGGAAAAAAGGTAGAGAGAGGGAGAGAGAGGGATGGGCGAAACAGGGTCATTAGTTCAGTCGGCTGGGTACGCTGCATTCCTGAACCGTGAGAGGGGGAGCAACGGAGAGAAGGAATGTGGTGGAGGGGGGTTGAATGGAGGGACCCAGAAGAGGCAAGAGGGAACAAGAATGAAACGAGCACTAGCCAGAGGGAGGAAAAGTTTAGAACTCAAAGAGCAGAGGCAGGAGTAAGAGAGAGAGATTGAAAACAGTTGTTGGATGGTTTGTCGGTGTTCGAGTTGGTGCTAACAATCTGTGTGGAACGCTGGTCAGATCCATATGAGCAGAGCAGCCTGTAACACGCTCACCGGAGTGGATACTATCATCACACAGAAGTACGCACAGAGGGGAAGGGAAAAGCATTATTCAGTCCAAGTATTTTGTGTTTCTCTTTTTTTTCTGGCCATGTTGACGTGATACAAAGAGAACCTGGAATTTCAAGCAGAGCAGAGAACCGCACTGTGCTGAGAAATACTGAAAGTTCTTTTTAACTTTATCCCTCTGTGGGTTTTTTGTTGTTGTCTCCTTTGAATGTAGAGACACAGCCTTTCTGTAGAGACTTCAATTGCTGCTGTGCAGCAAAGGACAAAGAGTGGCCTTCATTCCCTCCCAAGCCACACACCACCTTTTCCCTCTCACATGAATCCTCTTCGGTGGCGTTTCAGCCTCCCATGTAAATAAATATGAGGGGGGTGCCTTCACGTTGTATGAGAGATGTGCTAGAGCTAGTGGGGTGACAGAGGTCCTGGGTTAATACACTGCTGGACTGCTGGGCCTGAAAGCTGTACTTATGGCTGCTGACGCTGCTAGTGACAGCACATGCTCTCCTATTACTGGAGCCATGCCTCATACTAGTCTTACACTGGTGCAAGACCACAGAGGGAGCATGCTGCCATCTGCTGGCCAAACCACAGAACTGTTCCCTTAATCAAAATATCCAGCTGTTGGCCACAAATGGATCATTAGGTGGTGGTGTTTTTTAGGGCGGCAACGATTAGTTTTAGGTGTAAAATATGTTTATAGTAAGTGGCGCTCTCTAATGCTTTAATGTTTATGATGCATTCGATCATTCTACAGATCGCAGCACATTAACAGAGGTGTTGGCGCCTGTGGCTTCTGTTACGTAGTACAAAGTGTGTCTTGCGCTTAAAATGAATAGAAAATTGCTGTTGTTCCACAAAAACTTTGCGTCTGTGCTCAGGACAATGACTTTTTGAAATTCATGTGTTTTCAAGAACGTTCTCCATTCCTTTTAAAAGCTAAGTAGACTTCCAGAATATTCTGGAACTGCAAGAACTGTCCAGACGTTTCTAGAATTGTCCAGAATTTTATAGAACTTTCTGGAATCTTTTAGAACCTTCTAGGACTTTCTGGTACTGTTCAGATAAAAAAGATTAAAAAAAAATTTGCCAGTATAAATATTTACTTTAGTGGACTGTGGTCATAAAATCAAATTTTGCGATGAATGCAGCTGTTTTTACATAGGCTATAGACATAAGCAGTAGCGCTTAGAAGCCAGAAACAAGAAATGTGTAACATAGAGACAGAATTTTTAATGACTGTACCAGATAAGGGAATCAAAGACGGCAAAGTAAGATTATTCAATTAATGAAATCACATTTAATAGGTCAGTAGGTCCATAAGGTCAATACGTCAGTCAATTACATAGCTAATCAATAGCAGACCAGGTTCTAACATACGGCCATCACTAAGATGCTTTGTAGTTTGGAAGCAGGATAGAAATGTTTGAGCTCTTCTGAAAGCCCATATCTTCTTTTTTTCAGTGTTAAGTATCAGAGGGGTGCAAGAGGAGGACCCCCCTGACCCTCAGATCATGCGCCTGGACAACATGCTGCTAGCTGAGGGGGTTTCCGGGCCAGAGAAAGGTGGCGGATCAGCCGCAGCCGCAGCAGCCGCGGCGGCAGCTGGGGGATCCCCCAACGACGGCAGCATCGAGCACTCGGACTACAGAGCCAAACTCGCACAGATCCGCCAGATCTACCACTCCGAGCTAGAGAAATACGAACAGGTACTGGACACGTCTCTGCGACGGATTTGTGATTTGACTAAGAGTTTGGAGGATATTTACACTTAACACCTTCACTGTACAATTATGTGCACGTGGTTGTGCCTGGATTTGAGCTCTAATGTACAGTATTAGGTACTTTTCAGGTGCTCAGTGTATTGGCTAATAGTAAAACTGCGATTTTCCAACAGCATGCGCTTCAGTATAGTCTCGGAAAAGGCCACAGAATGCAAATGAACACTTGCAGGCTGCACTTTCCCTCAGAACAATGCAAATGCCACTCGGAAAGAGCTCGCGTTTTCGTGTTCACTGGCGTCGCCTCTTACATGTCAATATGTGTTAATAAGCTTGCAGTGGTGTGATGTAGTGTGATGCGGTATTTTGGACATAGCCTGCAGCCCTGCTTTGTTTAGTGACTGTCTTACTCTGTGTGGTGTCCCAGGCTTGCAGCGAATTCACCAACCATGTGATGAACCTGCTGCGAGAGCAGTCACGCACGCGGCCCATCTCTCCCAAAGAGATCGAGCGCATGGTGGCCATCATCCACCGCAAGTTCAGCTCCATTCAGATGCAGCTCAAACAGAGCACGTGCGAGGCAGTCATGATCCTGCGCTCTCGCTTCCTCGACGCCAGGTGTGTGTGTGTGTGTGTGTGTGTCTGCGATCTGTGTCCTTTATTTGAAGAAGTAATGTTGGGGTTAAGCATAGGCATTACCCCCCACTATACCTCAACTACAGCAAAACAGGTGAATGGAAAACCTCCATGAAAGGGTAGCTGTCCACGTACATAATTATTAGTAGCACCAAGTGATGTGTTTGTCTTTTCCAGACCTCTAAAGTTTGTTCAGCTTAATTCTGGAAGTTTGTACCTATATTGAAGCTTAAAATTCACCATATGATTTGCATCTTGTCAATTTTCTGCTGTAACATCGAGACGTTTGCGTTGAAAACCACGTTCACAGGTTTTTATCACAAGTGCAACATTTTTACTGGTTTTTAAACGTTTCTTTGTTCTTCCTGCAGACGCAAGAGACGTAACTTCAATAAGCAAGCAACAGAGGTCCTGAATGAGTATTTTTACTCTCACCTGTCTAACCCATACCCCAGCGAGGAAGCCAAGGAGGAGCTGGCCAAAAAGTGTGGGATCACCGTCTCTCAGGTGAGAGTGTTGGCTTGATCAGTCCGTTTCTATCGGTTCCTGCCACAGAGAATATTTGTAAGTGACGACATATCTGTCATTCCAAAGTCACACTGTTTCATGCATACAGTAGTTGTTCTGATGTATAAATAATGTCATTTGTCTGAAGTTGCTTCCATTCGCCCTTTTATAGTATATGATTGGGCCAATTTGATTGAATTCTGTGCCATTTCAGGTCTCTAACTGGTTCGGCAACAAGAGAATTCGGTACAAGAAGAACATTGGTAAGTTCCAAGAGGAAGCGAATCTGTACGCAGTTAAAACAGCGGTGGATGCTGCAAATGTGTCTGCACAGGCTAGCCAGGCAAACTCCCCGGCAACACCCAACTCAGGTAATGTCAGCAACACCTGCCTATTATTCTATAGTACACAAACACGCAACACACACCAACTCCCTAGAAACAGCCATAGAGCTACACAAGCCTGCACAGCCAGCACAATTAGCTCAGCGCCTTTAATGGCCTTGAAGGTAGAACTCGCCAGTATCTGTCTCTCTCTCTCTCTCTCTCTCTCTCTCTTTCTGACTCCTACAAACACACAAACATACACACACACATCTATCGCAAAAGTGCTTTTCTTGTCAAGGATCTTTGTGTCTCTGTTTGTCTTTTCACTAGTCCTGCGTCGTCTTGTTTTTGCTTTCTGTTCATGGCCACTTGCGCACTTCCTTTTATGTGCCTCTAGGCTTCACAGGCTAAGTTCAAGTGTAACCACTAACCATGCAGATGTGTCACTCCATTGCAGTCACTCCATTGTATTGTGTGTAAAGGCAAGTAACGTACGGGTGTTTTGTGGCGTTTTCTCAAACGGGCCATCGTCTCTGGTTATCTCATTCACTTTCTCTCGTTCGGGAAGTTTGATCCCATGAAAAGAAGTGTGGAATGATACTGAAGGACGTGTTGGTTGCCGTCAAGTCCTTGCGTATGTTATTTCGAGGGTGGTTTTTCCTCTCACTTTTGGTATTTCTCTAAATTCCGAGCGTCTGTTCAGAGCCATGCTATTAGCTTTTGTCTTTGTCACCTTGAGCCATCTTCACTTGAGCCTGTTTAATATTAAGCATTGAATAGCCCTTTCCCTTCCACTGCAATGCATACATGTATACTTCTAGTATAAATAACCCCTATTTGCTCAGGAGGCAGAGGGTAAAAGGTAGGTGATTTAATGTTATTTTACAATACATCTAGTCATGACTTGCTTGGTTTGTCATTGGTGCTTTAACTCGACTGCATACTTCAAGGTTTAACTTTGTGAAAAGCAACAAGTAGAGACCAGTTAAGTGGACTTGGGTGAGCAAGAAGGTAACGTTAGACTGTAATGATTACCATCGCCTTGGCCTCCTGATGACAATTTCTTCCTGTGTGTTTTGTCTGTTCCTTTTTTTGTTGCGAAGAACTTGAGCAAGATGTCACTGTAGCCTCGGAATGCGACCCGACCTGATTTTCACGCCCCAGGCGCCGGGTGGATAGAATTTTCGTGTAGTCATGTCTTTAAAACGTTTCCGTACCTGACCCTGGCAAAACTGCCTATATTGCCTGCAGGGTCTTCAGGGTCCTATGGTCTGTCTCGCACGGGAGACGGTTACCTCAGCCTGCGCTCGCTCAACGGGGAGGGCCTCAGCATCGCCCCCTCTCTGCAGCAGCAGGTAGGCACTGAGGACACCCCCACGGCCTTCCTCAATGCCCTTCCTCTCCCAGTGCTTTTGTACTTTAGCGCCGCGGTTCCATGCCCTGCTCCTGGACATTTCGATGTTTTCCCTGCTCTAACATGCCCACGCCAATGACTCATGAGCTTCAGGAGAGAAAAATGCTTGTAACCACTGTAGTTCATTACTGTACATAAGATGACGTGTTACTTTCCTGAAGTGTCCAGGTTCTCTGTACTTTGACCACCTCTGCTGAGCTTGCTAAAGTTTTAGTCGGATCAGGCGTGTTAGAGCGGGTAAAACGCCAGAAGGTGTAGGGTTGTGGAACTGCAGATTTGCTTTTTGTCCTCCCACCCGTCCCCAGTGCGTCCTCCTGTGGCAGCGACACTCGTCTGCCACTTCATTCCAACAGTAGCTCCTGATCCTGCCCAATGTGTCTCAGTCCTCACTGAGCCCTCCCCACATAGAGACACACCCACAGACCCTTCTACCAACTCCTATAATAGTCGTCCTATCAAGTCGTTTGTTGTACCCCACGTCCTTACCTTGCCCTTGACCAATGTGCTGTTTCGCTCTTGTAACCCACAACATTCTTCAGTAAAAATCCTGATGCCAGGTGGAAATAAGGACGGCTGGAGCTGAACACGAGCGAGGGGCATCACATTCATGCCTGGCGACTACGGCTCTAGGCCACTTAGAACTAAGAGGGACAAGGAGTCCGCGAAGGTTTGAGAAAAGGGGGATTGTCACCATGGTCTGACATGTGACAATGGCTGGAAAATGGCTGGAACAGTAGATAAAACACTTGCGAACGGTCTTGGAATGTTGAAGGATTTGGGCATTTGGCAATATCGTCAGTGCACTAGTCCGCTGTGAGAAGAAACCTAATCCGTGTAGATGGTAGAGGCATTATAAATATGAAATGCCTGATGGCTATTGATGGCCTAAAGTTGAGGCTGCTCTTTCAGGTGCACTTTGACGTAACAGTCATGCTGTAAATAAAGACAGGACTGGCATTAGGTGCGTTAAGCTGAAGTTGGTATGTGTGCGTGTGGACGGAGGCTGAAATGGTAATTGTGTATTTGCTTCTGTGTGTAACAGGTGGATACCCTGCACCGTGCTACACACCTGACGGGCGGCTATGAGGAGCTGTCAGGAAGTGCCCTTTACACCCCACACCACCTAGACGTGAGTAATGTTGCAGACTCGCACCCAGTTTTGCCAAATTAGGTTTCAGTGTTCATCTGTACTCGGGTTAGGGCTTTGTTCATCACTGTAGCTTATTGGCTTTTGCAATATTGATATTACATAACACTGTAATACAACTGAGCTCTAATATGAGCATCCTGACGCATCATAATTCTAGATGAGCGTTCCTGTGTTTTGATGAAGCAAAGCAATAAAATAATCGAACCATATTTAAGTTTTGCTGCTGGGATGTTAAAGTGTGCAAAAATAATAAAGGATACATTAAATTTAAAATTTTCGCTTTTTTTTAAAGCTGATTTTAGCAATTTTAAAAAAATATCGGCTCTTTAATTTCCCTGCTTCAATACGGTCATCGTATTCTGTATCGATTGTAAATGTCCATCTTTTTCCTTTCTGTTGCAGGCCAACAGCAGCTGGCAGGACAACCCCAACCCCTCCTCCATCACCCCTCCACCTGGACATCCCAGCAGCGTCCACTCGGACACCTCCACTTGAGACATGGAGCTTCCACCACCTTCTCCACAAACACACGAACACAATCTGAACTCTTCCACCACTGCAGCCCTGCTCCTTCCTCCATCTTTGCTTTTGTTCCGGAGTTCCACTCTGTAGGTCAGCTGCACCGTGGGTCTCGATAGGTCGCAAACAACACACACACACACACACACACACACCTTTACTGACCCATTCGTTCATCCCACACAGGAGCTCCTCACTCCCTGCTGAAACCAAAGCGCTGTCAGCAGTCAGATCTCTTTCTGTTTGTCAAGAACAACCTCGGACAACTGAAACGCAAAGAAATGGCGCGAAATCTCTCTGGTCCCCGCTTAGCGTGGTGTTTTTTTTTTTGTTGTTGTTGTTTTTTTTTTTTTATGATTTCTGTTTTCTAAAGTTGCCTAAATAAAAAAAGGCAACTGGTTTTGATATTAGAAGATTCATACACATCGACACACAGACACACTGTAAACATGTAGAAAGAATCAACTAAGCACAAATATTCATGAGCTTTTAAGAGAGTGAGGGGAGGAAGCAGAGAAGGTGACGAGTCCCGGTTCACTTCCACAGAGATGGAGGGAAATGATGGGCAAGTCCGTACAGGAGCAGAGGGCAAGAGATATTTAAACCATGCAGCTAGGGGCTACGTTTGCTCCAGCCCGCTGTGTCTTTTAAAAGAAGTAGAGCTTCGTTTAGTTCTTTGTTTCTCTCATGTTGTTGGGGGTTTTTTTCCCGAAGTAGTGTAAATGTTTTTTTTTTGTTGTTTTTTTTTAATAATTTGAATACACTTCCCCAAAAATGATGCACCAGCCACCAAATGAAAGTACACCAACAGGCTTCGTTGTTGTTTTTTTTTTCAGCTCGTTGAAAAGGGAGTGGACGTCAAACGGAGCAGCGGTTTAGATTTGGCCCAGGAGTTGCTCACATTTTATGCTTTTTTTCTTTTCTTTAAGCGATAAAATACGAAACTGTCTTCCATGCATGTAGGCTTCCAAGCTGTTCTAGATACTTCACTTGCATAGCTCGTCGGTTTGAGATGCTTATTTTCCCTTCATGGTTATTTTTACATAAAGAAAGGAGAGGATCTAATGACAGACCAAAAAAACAAACAAAAGAGAAATAACCTTACCATCCATCATGCACATGTACTGCCCCTCCAGGACGCCGCCACCACGGAGCTTCGAGCGGTACTGTGCTTTCCTACGGCGTTGCGTCTGCACCCAGACGCAGCGACACACTGATAAAGATCCAGCGCTAGCAGACTGCAGTCTTTACCTGTACTCTTCCAAACCAAAAATGTTAAATACTAGATGCTTATGAGCGTGTCTCATAAATGTAGATGTAAATTGTGCTCGTTACAGTCTGGGAGGAAGCCGATATCGTAGGGAATCGATTTGATTTTGTGGTTCTGTATGTGTTGTCCGATGGCCTCCCGTGGTACGTGCGCGAGTGTGCACAGGATGCGTGGAATTTTTTTTATTTTTTAAACTTTTTTGTCTCGTCTGTCACGATTTATAACTGATTGTATTGTGTGTGCAGTTGAAAAGCACCCATTCCGTAATAATAGCATGCCATCAAAGCACACGCCGTCCCTTCTGTTGATTACCATTAATGCTTCATAACTGAAATTTTTTTCAGTCGTTTATGCTTCATAACAGATTTTTTTTTTTAAATACAGTTAACATGGCCAAGCAACAAGGGCTTTTCTCTTTTGAAGTTTAACCAAAAACTAGCATCAGACATGGTCTGAATTTAAAATAGGTGGACTGCAGCCAACGTTGAGGAATAACAAACCAATCTCTAGTATCATTTTTCAGACACGGGAGATATGGTATGCCGGGGCGGTTTGTTTTTTGAAAGTGCGTCTATCCCTCGATTTTTATTTTTTTGGTCTTTTTTTTTCGATACAGTCCGAGTGGGGTAGAACCATGGCGTTTTTGATACACGAATGGAAATTGTTACACAAAAAAGGACTCAGCCTGATCCAGAAAAGGGGTTTTTGTTTGTATGTATGAAAGAACAAACTCTAAGGACCTTTTCAAGGAATTACCCAGATCATAGTGTCATGTATAGATTCATGTTAAAATATTTCATATGGCTGTCTTATAACTAATGCTATTACTACACCAAATTGTTTTTGTTTTTCTTTTTTCTTTCTTTCTTTCTTTCTTTCTTTCTATTTTTTTTCCTCCTTTTTGTACCGGTCATCTATGGATGTCATTGTACAGATTGTGGAATGTTTCAGTGTATTTCTCTTTTTATATACTTAACACCTTTTTCTTTTTTTTAATGCCTGGTTTGTTTTTGCCTTTACTCTGCTGATGAGTTCGAGTCATGTTTGTAATGTTCATTTTAAGGATTTATTTGACTTTGGATTGGGGTCTTGGCGTGTTACTTGGATTTTGTTGCGTGTTTTTCGTTAAAGAGTTGATGTCTGTGCGTGGTGCAGTGAGAATGTCCTTGTGCTCACACGAGTTTGTGGTTCACACCTAAGAAAAAGGTCACTACTGGTGAAGGAAGTGGTGATAGGTGACAGGAAGCAGAGAAATTTTTTTTTTTAAGTTTTAGGCCCTGGTGATTATGGAGGTCCTGCATCCCCTGCCTTAACACTTCTTCACACAATTCTTCCCCATCAGATTAAACAAGCCCATTGCTGAATCAGGGTATCCGCCATTAACGGGGGGAGGGGGAGGGCACTTTGACCCTTCATGACTCATTTTGTATGCTTTACGTCAGTCTCTGTAGGTCTTATTTTACTTGAACATCAAGAGCTTGTTGAGTTGAATCAGATGTGATTGATCACAAATGTGCATAGGACTTGATCTGGACACGTCTGGCTGAGCATTGGACACGGGCTTTCTTCATGTACAATGCATGGCCAGGTTTTTACTGAAATTCCGCATGTTCTCAAGAGTTCCAGACTGGGGTCATAGTCTAGGGTCGTGCTTCTCCATCCAGTTCTCAAGGATCCCTGCCCATGTTGGATCTGTTCCATTTGCATCAACACCTGATCCAGGTAATCAAAGGATGACCTGGCTCAGACGTTTCAGAAATTAGAATCAAAGAAAAATATGGACCATTGCTTTGGAGAACCTCTCGTCTAGAATATCGGTCAACTTCTGTCCTGCTCCCGGCCATCTACCCGCACCACATCTTTCAAATTGCCCATGGACGCCCTTGATTCGCTGGCTCTAGTTCTAAAGTGAAAGTGCAGGGCAGCAGGTGAATGAGCATTGAGGCCTACGGCAACAGGTGGTCTGCCGTGTTGGTGGTTCTAAACATGTTTGCACGTCGACGCAAGTCAGAAACCCCATCGTTCTCTCGCTCAACACTTTAGGCCTGATGTTAGACGTCTTGCCTGAAACCAAACCTCTGCTTTCATTGTGAATCACAGTTGCATATGCGACTTCTGTCACAGGAAGCAGCATATTTCACATAAGCCTGGGGATGTACTATCAGTTCCGCCACAGGCGGCCGAGAAACGACCGGTCACTTAAGCTTAACGTATAAAGTGGATGAATGTGAAACAGTGGAGGCTGGCAGGCATGTGTAGGAGCGCTGACCTAGGATCAACTTCCTGCCCTGGTTGTATTGCTCTCGGTCACACATCCTGATCCTAGATTAGCAGGCCTTTGTGAAGTCCACATGCAAACCAGCACAACCACTTCTGGAGGCCAAGGTTGATTCTACTGCACCGCACAACAAATGACATGATACTGAGATATTATTTTTTTTCTTACGTTCTTAAAACTGTAGTATATCCTTCCTCCCACCTATTCCCTTCTGTATTCACCACTCCCCCTTTCTCTACCTCTCCTATTCTCTCCATTTCTCTTGTATATAAACCTTGCCATTTTCAGACTTGCTAGTCTGTTATGAACTCCTTTTATACCTCAACTTTAGAACTGTTCTAGTAAGAGAAAAAAAAACAAAATATGAGAATTGTAGTGTTCCTTATTAGAAAAAAGAAAACTAATAAAATAATCTAGTGTGCTTTTGATCTTTTGTGCATGGTTTATCATTCAGCTTACGAGGCGAATTGTCGTTTATGCAACAGGAACATTGTAAATCTTGTATTTTGCCATCTCGCATCGGGTTGAGTTTGCACATATGTTTTATTAAACAAAAAAAAAAGTCTCTTACTTCCTTTAGAGGCCATTCAGACTCCAACTCCCAACACCGCCCCCCTGTTTGCCATGTGCAAATCTTTTATCAATGCTTAGCTTTCCTCCAAAGCCAAACAGCCGGCCTCCAACCAGGTAAAGCCACGCAGGCTGGACGGCGTAACGTCGAACCACAACATATAAAGAGATGCCTGTATTTAGACTTTCGTACAAAGAAAAAAAAATGGCACAGTTATTAGAAAAATAGTCCTGAATCTGAATTTACTCGGGGGCCGTCGACCGCACGCATCCATTGAATGGTAAAATGACCATTACAACGAAGAACTATTCAGTGAGTCTCTGTCTCTATGGGCTCCATTAGACAGTCTGGTGGAAATATGTACTGGTGGTGCTGTGGACGAGGCAGCGTTTGATTGGCTGCCAGTAATTTTCATTGTTTTTGTTTGAAACAAGTCCGTCAGTGCATCATACGGTTGCGGAGTCTTTGAAATAAATTTGAAACAAGTGGCCAGAACATATTTACGCACAGAAAAAACGTCTTTTCTGCCATTAGGACTTGATTAATAAAGAACCCTTGGAGTCCTTCGGCCTTTTATGGCGAGGCGAGAGGTCCTTGCACGGCGTTGTTTTAGCTCTCCGTCAGCAGATGCTTTCTTTTCAGCGTGTCACACTGGACGTTGGAGGGGTCGCCCTCCTGAACTTTCCCCCGTCTGCAGAAGAAACACAGGATGCGCTTGAATGTTTTCCTCATCTCCTTGTCCCGGCACGAATAGATAATGGGGTTGATCAGGGAGTTGCACTCGGCCAAAACCAGGCAGAACTTCTCGTACTTCAAGACGTTGCAATGTGCGCAGTTAAGCCCGTCCAGCAGAAGAATCACCAAACCTGGGGTCCAGCAGATCACAAAGGCACCTGGGGACACACAAGGCAGCATTTAAACAACACAGACATTGTCGGTGGTTGTAAATCTTGTGGTTTTGTGTGTCAGGCGCCACATCCTGTTTTCTGTAAAGCCGTGAATTGCGTCTGAAAGATTCGCTGACTCGGTTTCATTACAAACTGCCTTTTGTGTCCATGAACATCTGTTTTCTAGGCAGTGTCTCTATGCAATTATCATTCCAACGGGACCAAAACAAGCAAACAAACTGCATACCAGCCAACGGAACACACTGTTACGCTGTACTAATGCTCCTTTTGTCATTTACATACCTGCTCGCGAACTCACAACGTCTCCACCTCTGCACGAACGCACTCCCAAACTTTATACCTCTTCATTCCTTCATCTGGGTTCCAGTACAACTGCCTCCAAAGCTATTTTGTGATGATCGGAGTTGTAAAAAGTGCTATATAAATGTACTCCCTCTCTACATTTATGGCTTTTGGCAGCGCTCTTATCTACAGGGTCTTATCTAGTTACCTGCCTACATACCCATGCGGGAGCAGGTCTAGGCCAAGGACGGTTTGGAAGAACTTTGTGTGCTTGGCTGGGCAGGAAATTGAACCTCATTCTACAGTTTATGTGGTGCGTTAAACACTGTGCTACACCACTTTTTATCATCTCATCAGACAAACAGGATCACATTAGAGAAACAAGGGATCATTACCAGTAATATGTGAACATTCATCCAAATGTTAAACTAGTCATTCGGTTACAAGTTTTCCAAGTCAAATCTGCTGCGCTTCCTACTCTACTGGGCTTCCAGTCGGCTCGTTTCGTCCACTAGACCGTCCACTACACTGGTACACAAGGAGCTGCCCCGCTCCCTTCCAACCTGATCTACTAATACCGGGGATCCACCCCCAAACAGATCGTCAGTGGGGCTTCCTTCCTGCTCGTCCATCTTGAGAATAGTTTAACCACAACGGAAACCGACACACGTTCATTTGCTGCGCACACCTTAGCCACCAAGGTCACGGAGCTTAACTGCTACCACCGTCATAAACGGTCACGTCACCTTTTTGACTTCATCTCATTGCTGTCACGGGTCGACCAGAGGAGGACGGAGTCTTGGTTCCTCCCAAGTTTTGTTCCTTCCCTCTTGCCTCTACCTCTGGCTTGCTCTTTAGGGGCTGAGACCCCTCACTATGTGAAGCAGTTTTGTGACGTCACTTGTAAAAAGCGCTATAGAAATAAAGCGGAATTGAATTGAATGATTAATCAGGGCGTAAATTAAGATTTCCCTTCAAGTTTCATCGTGATTCGACCTGATCCGATCACTGTAGCCAACGATCTGATACATTTTCCATACCTTAACATTTCCAGAGATTGCGATTCGGTTTCGATGCGATCGGTTCTATACTGGGGCCTTAGGTCAGTTTGGAATGTGATCACACAAGTTTCACACAATCTGCTACGTGTTCATCATCTCACACATGCAAACGCATTATAGTGGGAACATTTTATGACTAAAGGTCAAATGCAGCGGCGGCGTCACAAGCAGAAGCAGCTTCTCAGTACAAAACACCGCCCACAGTGAAATGAAGGTAAATGAATTGGGGCGTGAACACACATCCACCTTTAACGTTCTACATCGAGACATTAGATTATGGACTATTTTGGTCGATGTGTTGATACAGATCGATTCACTGTTACACACCTAGAAATTAGGCCGTTGTGAAAGTGACGCTTTGTCATTGTGAACACACTCAAGCACCACAACGAAATGTGACCTCTGCATTTAACCCATCACA
>JBBPDA010000138.1:2589562-2613396 GCA_037974385.1 Arnoldichthys spilopterus
TGTGTTTGTGGGTGTGTGTGTGTGTGTGTGTGTGTGTGTGTGTGTGTGTGTGTGTGTGTGTGTGTGTGTGTGTGTGTAGTTAGTGCTGGACAGTATTGATTAATTCAGTATCACCGTATTTTCCAGTGTAAATGATCAGACTGCAGCTGAATGGAGAATCGCACCAGAGCATGTGCATTACCTTTTCTACTCCGTTCTGCAACTGCAGCCACATGTACATATACACGAAATTTAAAATCAGCAGCGCGGGGAATTACGTAGGACATCGCAAAGACAAACGTGAGGACGGGTTTAAAAAAAAAAAAGTGGATGCCAGTATCCAGTGTTTCTGCACGATGACCTACTGCTCCAAAATCGTTGCGGTAATGGCAAAGAGTAATGTGTCAAATTCACATTTTTGTTGTTCCGTCATTTTAACACTGACTGACCCGCTTGAGAAAACCTAAAGCTTCACCACCCCTTCCGGAATTTAGGGAACGAGTGCGGTTAAGGATCAAGAAGTGCGTAATGTCTTCGTGGGACTCCGCGTCTACTGAGGCTGATGGTTCCTCTTACATTCGTTCGTTCTCTCCCTGTACAGGATGTGTGGTGATGACCCAGCACTACTGGAGATGGACGTATTTGTTAGAAAACTACGAGTGGAAGTCTTTCGAGCTTGGCTAGAGATAGCATTAGCTTTAATGAGGGGTCATGTAGGGTTGAGGTGAAAGGTCAGGGCCTCCTCCCCTCCAGCAGAGGCATTTGCCCAGGTGTGGTAATGTAATCAGGGTTTGCCGGCTGCAGGGAAATTGATTTTGTGAGTATAGCATCTGCTGCTGTATATAATGCGTTTTTGCCTCCAGATTTGCGTATCGTTGCTTTTAGACAAAAACCTTATATCTCCAAAATGGCAACAGTACAACACAAGCACAAAACCTTCTCAGCTTGTAATGGAGGTTAGTGTTAAAGTAATTAAGGAGACTTTTTCTTAAATAATAGACAAAATACGAGGTTGGAGGTTGATATGCGAGAGTGAATGTGGCTAATGTTAGTTGGCATTTCTTACAGACAGAGGCAGACGATGGATGCAAAATGTTTTTTTTGTGTTTTAAACACGTTCCTCTTATTTGTATGTGGCAGTAGCAGCAACAAAAGAAGGAAAACAACAGTGGTGAACAGCCATCGGCCTGTTATTGTCTGAGAAGGTGATAATTGCTCATTATGTGTGAATATCTCCCTTTGTAATGTTTTCAGCGTGGTTGACTTTCTAGAAAGCGACGCCCGAGAGGTCGGCCCTCGGTCCGAAGCGGTAAAACAGGCTTAGTGCTGGTTAGAACGTTGGTGAATGTAATTGAGTAGCGTCGCTGCTCCACAATATTTCGCAATCCCGTCTCAAACCGAGACCCCCTTGTTCAGGGCTCTGCCAGTAAGTGCAGACACTTCTAATATAGAGGATGATCTGTTTAGGGCGATTAAATTTGTGGTCCCCTGGGGTACCACTCGTTCAATTTGGTGGCTCTTATTCTCACGCACGCCCCCGTCGCTAATTACACCAGCATGTTCTTTGGCTCTCGCGCTGCAGTTTGGTGGTCACTGCGGTCGTTCTTCCACCCTCCCTCCGTCCCCTCCCCTCCCTCTGTGTCTCTGGCAGCGCATTCCTCCTTCCGTCCTGCTCTGCCAATGGCATTCGGGCGAGGTGCCGTGTGACCGGGTGGTCCCGCGCGCCCCGAGTGAAGGGTGCTGCCAGAGTGAGGAGAATTAGCCGTGTCATGATGATGTGCGAAGTGTTTGCGTAGACAGATGGCAGCTTGATTACAAGGGGGAGGTGACGAGAGCCGTCTTCTGGGAGAGCAACTCCGTCTCTCCCTCGCTCACAACACAAACACATCAGTCTGTAATTCCGGCCATGAGGATGTAGAGCAGCGTGACTGCGATTTCTCCGACTTCGCCACTGGAGCACACGCCGCTTTCGATGACCTCAAACGTGGCTTCGCTTGTCCCGGGCCGTGATGCTGTGACGCTGGCACTATCGCTGTTTGTTTACCACTGCGGCTTTGCGGCGATGAAGGCTCGGCGCACCGCTGTGCGCGTCCAGTGCAGCCTGAGGCCACTTCTGTGGGCACGTTGACGCTGTTTGTTTTGTGTAATGTTCTTTGAGCCCAAGGCGCCATGCAAATGGGTGTCCAGTGAATATTTACTGAGGTTTCATCATAAATAAGGCACTGCCTTGTGCCTTGTCCTCTAATTCACCCTCGAACTGGTCACCTCCCTTGCAAGATTCTCCCTCTCGCTCCCTCTCTCTCTCTCTTTCTCTCTCTCTCTCTCTCTCTCTTTCTCTCTCCATCCTGAATATATTAGAGGCTCTTTTTTTTCCATGCGTAGCTCTTGTTCCCTGGCCTCTGCGCTGAAAAAAAAAAAAAAAAAAAAAGACACGCCGTGGCTGCCTTTTGTGCCGCTGTAGTCTAGACGTGTGTGTGTGTGTGTGTGTGTGAATGCGAGCGGATCTCAGGGAACGGTTGTAGATAAGGGAGCCCTCGGTTTGGTGGGGGGAGGCCTGACGAAGATTGGCCTGAAAGGAATTGGGGAGGGGGAGGGGAGGGCAAAATAGTAGGGGAAAGGAAGGGGGTTGTGAGCCGTAGGTGTGTGTGTGAGTGTGTGTGCATGCGTGTGTGTTGGGGGTGGGTGGTGCTTGGACAGAGAGGGGAGAGAGAGAGACAGACAGGCAGGCAGGAAGGGAGGGTGGAGAGACCTCAAGCTATTGATGGGCGAAGAGAAGGGAGGGGTTGAGCGAGAGAGAGAGAGTGCGAGCGCCAGAGAGAGCAGCGGGAGGGGTTTGTGTGGGCAGAGTCTGTTCTGAATGAGGAAGCGGCAGAGCCATTTTCACCGTTGAGTAAGAGCACGCTGCTCCGTGTGTACGTGAGCGAGGGGAAGAGAGAGCGAAAAAGAAAGCGTGTCTTCTGCATTTGGACTGAAACCTCATCCACGGCTCGCGCCTCTCCGCCTCCCTCTCTCCGGTTGGTGTAGTTGAGCGAGCGAGGCCTCGGTTGGGGGACACAATGGGGCAAAGTGCCTGTGGCAACTGGGCCGTTGTGCTCCTGAGAGGGGGAGGGGGTGGAGAGAAGACCGGCACACAGAGCTAATGCAGCTAGCCGGCCACAGGCCTCTTCTGCCGTGCTCTCTCTCTCTCTCCCCGATCTCTTTCTCCCGGCGAGCTTTTGAGCCGTAGGCTCCGTTTTCAGGGATTCTCTCAGGATCGAAGACCCTTGGATTGCGGTGGACTTCCTGTGGATTAACATGTATTTGGCACAGTGGATTTTAGGACATATTCATCGGAACTGGAGATTTAAAAGCTAGCTCGTCTCATGTTTTGGGATTAGAGCCTTCCACACAAACTTCTCTGCCTTTTTTTTCCCCTCCTCACTTTTTCGTTCCTTTTGTCTTTCAGTTTCGTTTTCTAGTCACAGGAGCTTATAAATGGATTACAAAATGCATTCTAAGTCTAACGATTTGCTGGATTTTCAGACACTGGATGCGCTTTTGGAAAAAATTGCACATTACTCAGCAGCTGTAAAAAGGTAACTTTCCCGATCGGTTCTTTTACGTAATGATCATTTGTGCCATCAGATCTTTTTCCATAGAAAGGCTGGATTTGTTGATGGAAGTGAGAAGGTTTTCTCTTACAGTACAGGCACTAGTTCAGGATCTGTGGCTTTTTCCTTTCTGATAAACTACGCTCACTATTTGACACTGTAACCCCTTCGTACCATATTAGCATTGCCAATAATTTTAAACAGAAAAGCCTAGAAATGCTGTCCTGAGAGTGGCATTGTTGGCAAAAAAAAGCTAAAAAGCCCCGAATAGGCACCCTCCTGGTGAGAGAGGGGGTGTGTGCGTAAGCCTGGGGGAGGGGGTGCTTTCAGAGGACGAAGAGGAGGGGGCCGTATTTGTTGTTGCAGCAGGCAAGGGTTTTGGAACCCCGTCCACGCACACCCGGCTTGAACAGAGTAGCGGCTCTGTTTCACATAACCTTGCCCTAAAGTTTAGCCTGACGTGCGTTTACTCCTTCTGCTCTTGCGCCCGGTCTCCCATGCTTGTCTTATTAATACTCCGAACATCCTGCTCCGTGTTTTGCGCAATCGTTTCGTCTCTCATGACCTGAGAGAGTGGTGTTTCGTAAACAATAGGCCCATACACAGAAAGAAACGAAAGGTGGCATGACCACGCAGAACTTGTAGCTGTATCAACGTTTACCGATGTGGCATCTGATGTTTTGACGAGAGAAGCCGAGACAATGGAGCTTTAAATTGTCTTTGACCTTATCTGTACCAGAACAACAGCTGATTGTGGAATGAAGGCAGTTGGCCGGCGGATCAGATGTTCTGAAAGAGTGTCGCGAGTGAGAATTGAAGGCCCGTTGTGGCTTTGTAACGTACAGAAATACGTGGTATGGCTTATTTTTACATTCGGCTTGCACAAGTGTCGGACCGAACGTAGGCATGTGGAACAGTTGCAGTCATACAGTGGAAAAAGTTCTTTACATAGAGGCACATGGTGCACATACCGTGTCAATTCTTCTGCCTGCCTGAGTGTAAGCAGCATTTACAGTCCACATGGTCACTTTTCCATTCTTTATGTGTGTGTTTGGAAATCTGGTCGGTGAAAGGAAATGTGCAACACTGCAAACTTGCTTCGCTGAGGTTTTAGTCCTGTCAAGTTGGAAACTACAACAACACGAATTCCACCTTAAATTCTGTCCAGTGATTTTGCTGTAAGGAAAAAAACTATAATTCCCCTCGATCGTTCTTATTCTTTTTATTAGCCAATTCTGGCATGATGTGAGGTAAGATTTTCGTCTTTCTTTCTTTTTTTTTTCTTTTTTTTTTTTATAATTACCAGCAGGGGAACAGCTCCACGGATGAAGTCGTCCCTGGAGGAGCGATGTCGAGACAAGAGTGTGAAATAGGAGAGGGAGAGATGGATGAGGGCTGTGGGAGGGGTGCTCAGCTCTGGGCCTCGTCAGTGGAGTTGCATTTATTATTTATGTATATGCTTTCAAGCAAATAACCAGCCGACCTTGTCCTCTTACTAGGACTTACGCTGTGTGTGTCGTGGGGGATGGGGGGGGGTTGTCCTCTGGAAGTCCCCGTCAACATTAAAGATTAATTGTTTACTTACGACGAGACATGAACATTTGTTGTCGAGCGTTTTTACCTCACGCTTTTCTTTTCATGTGGCCACCGTAGTCAGACTTGGCTTTCTTGCAGAACCAGATTTCCTGGTTTGTAGATCAGGCTCACATTGGATAAAGCCACTTCCTCCCTCATCAACATTCCACAGACGTTTGTAATGATTTATGCCGGGGTCAGAGGTCAGCTGTTATTTCAGAGAGGGTTCATGCAAAGGAAATGCAATGGGAGGAAGTCTTGACCCCTGTTTGCAGTTCCTCTGCCAGTTTCATGTTTAAAAAAAACAAGTGGCTTTATCTCGCCAGTCTGTTGGTTGTATTGGAGATCCCCAACAGCAATAGGGAAACACTCACTTAACAGTGTACATAAGCAAGTGTTAATGCTAAAGTTGTGTGTACGATTATAATCTCTGTCAAATATCAGTTCAGTCCTGTCACTGACCATTTGGCTTTTCTTGCCACTGGAGCACATTTAATGAGCTTTAACAGGGTTAATACTACACTGGCTACAAACCAGTTTGAAATTAAGTTGAGAGGCATTGCCGGTTGTGAACCGACCTGTCTTGAAGTTTAACTTGCATGAATTTATGTAACTGAGTGAAGAAAAAAGGTAAAATTACAATGTGAGAGAGTCCACAAACCATTGTATAGTTTCCTTATTTGTCAGGCTGATTGTTGCTGTTAAACTATGCATAATGTAGGTTAGGACTGACAGTCCTGTATATAATATATACTTGATTGACTTACTTTGGGCTCGTTTTCTACTGTTGAAACTATGCTGATGATTTGCAATAGTTTAGATGTTCACAGTTTTAACATCAAAATAACTCCATTACAGCTCACTGGTTGGACACATGACTGGTCAGACACAAATTTGGCTGTTGGTGTAAATCAGCAGACTGTAACTCATTCTCAAATCCAGTTTCTGGTCCTGGATTTTGTAGCGGCATGTAGGACAGGGATCCCCAGCTGTGCTCCTAAAGGGCCAGTATCCACCACAGTTTGGTAGTTTCCCTGTTCAAAGACTCCCGTTTATTGACAGGATTATCGTGCGCGTTTGATGTGGGAAATCACCAAACTGTGCTGGACACAGGTTCTCCAGGAACGTAGTTGGGGAATCCTGGTGTAGAGCGTTGTCCAGCAAAATTGTTCTTTACATTTCTCAACAAAGGAACAGCTGGTTCCAATCAGCGGCCCTGTAAAATGCAAAGTTAATAACGGAGATGTTACAATGTTTGATGCAATTCACACAATGTTGAAACATTTGCTGTTAAAATTTTATTCAACTGGTCTGGTGTTCATGTTGGAGGATCAGTTCAGATCTGGTTCACAGACCACTCCTACCCACTGCACAGGTGTTGGATGGAGGTTCTTAACATGAATTTGGCATGATTACCTTATTAAAAGATATGACCTTCTAAGAGGAAACCTAGATGCCCAGCTGAGGAGAGTGATTGTGTATGTTAAACCCATTTATAACGGTTCACATGCCAAGACGATTCAGCAGTGACTGCCCCTGTTGTCAAAAACTGCCCAATGTAGAAGAACTTGAGAACCAGTTAAATCAGACTCCTTGGAAAGATGTTATCTCCGTGTGTTTGTCAAGTCTATGGGTTATAATAGTATAATACAGGGAATATTTACATTTTTAGTATGATGTATGGTGGGAATCACTGTTCTTTATCGAGGTCTTTGTTATATTTGGTTTTATAAATGAATGAATGAAAAGAATGAAGTGTTGAGAAAAGAGAGAGATTTTAAGCTGGTATCTGAAGAGCTGACTTGAATGGCATTGTGGGGGTTTCATAATTCCCGAGCCACGACTCCCAAAACTTCAGCCATGGACCGAATTGAAGGACAAAAGCAAGTCCACTGCTGGAAGACCTAAGAGTACAGGCTGAGGTGTATGGGTAAAGGAGGAGGGGTTTAAACTGGACGTGTAAAGTTGCAGATAGCCAGGCTACACCGGTAAAAATGACTTTTAGGATGAGCCTAAACAGCTACATTTTGACTATAGTACCTTGTTTTACAATATGAGGACTGAACTTCCTGATGGAAATCACACTGTTTGTGATTATCTTTTGAATTCCACAGTGTAGGTTTGTTCATTGAAGAGAAATCTTAGGGTTATCTGAATATGTTTATCTTGGGAAATAGACCCTCCATTTATTTATTTATTTTTTAATCTGCATTTGCTATCGAAAATGGTTGTAAATATCGGAATTTAGCATCGTAACAAAGTTGAAAATGTTAGTATCCTGAATCCAGTAGAACAAGGAAAGGTCTCTCCATTTCTTAATTACACTCTGTGCATGTTTTTAGACATGTAGAGCAGACTCAGATTGTGTCAGATATCTGGTTCACTGTTTGTTTGGGGTAAAAGGTCATTTTCGAGGAATCCTTTCAAATCAACAGTCAAGGGTTTTCTTTTTATTTTATTTGAAGCCTCTGAGAAAAAGATTGAGAAATCTACCTGGAAGGGACATTGCTAGCCAGCTGTGTAGCAAACACGTTTGTATGTGTTCTCAATGTGTTTCACTTTGAAAATAGTTGACGTTTTAAAAATAAATTGCTTTAATTGTGTTTAAATACTCCCTCATTTTCCTGACTCTTCCTAGGCACCGAGTTCTAGTACAACTGCGGTAACTGCCAATTGATTTCTTTGCTGAAGGGCAACTAGGGGAGGTTGGCAAGGAAAGTGAGAGACAGTGTTCATTCAGTGTTTCCAACACGTTATGCCTGAAAATATACTGTAAATTTATTGGCAAATGCTTCCACTCCAGTTACTCAAAACGCATAAGTACCGGTTTGTTACAGATGGCACCAGTCTGATAGCCAGGGTCTGTTTTGGGCTGATACCAGAAAGAATTGCTGAAAATAATTGTTGGACCAAAAAGAACCAATCCGATCATATCGTACTTGCCATGCGTTTGTTTGCTCAGGTTTTCTTGGGTTAAAATTAAGGTAATTAAAAATAAAGGCATTTTAAACTGTTTCTGTTGTTCTATGTACACCGTTCAGCCAAAACATTAACACCACCTGCCCAGTATTGAGTAGATCCCGCTCATGGTACACAGCTCTAAACAGCTGTGGGTTCAGACCAGACAAGCCTGTGCCTTGGGCGCCCATGACCCTGTCGCCGATTCTCTAGTTGTTGGATCAGCTTTGGTAGGTACTAACTACTGCGTACCTGCAACACTGTAAGACCTGCCGCTTTGTTGATGCTCTGACCCAGTCGCAATAAGGCCATCGTTAAAGTGGCTCAGATCCTTCAGCACATGAACTTCAAGAACTGACCATTCACTTGCTGCCTAGTCTATTCAACCCTCAGTTGCCATTGTAATAAAATAACTACTATGTCCTTCACGTCACCTGTCAGTGGTGTTAATGTTATGGCTGACTAGTTTAGGCATGGCATGTTTAGATGGTCATCACCAAAGTTGATCTGCCTTAATTAAAATAGCACTTAAGCCTAATACTAATATCCTTTAGAGAGATCTATGGGATCAGTATCGATACTGGAAGTGGCTCTTCTACTCTCGAACACTCCCTTTTAGCTGTAGTTGCCACCACTCCTGATGAAATGGAGCCATTGACATTTCAGCACGGCATTTTGATTGTGCTTACACTTCCAGTTACTTTATGCTCTTTCCTGGTTGTCAGGCAGGGCCCGAGAGTGCTCACTTACCGGAAGCAGACAGAGAGACATTTTTTTCCTCGGTAGTCATGCTGTTAAATGTTCAGTTCCTCCTTTCCGTGCTCTAGGCCAGAGCTCTTCTGAGTGTGGAGTAGATGGTCATGTAATTCTGCCCACCGGTTCTCTCCTCACAAGCTGAGTCATCAAGAATGCAGTTAGTCAGAGCCAAACAACTGTGCTGTGTGTCTGTGCTTGGGGATTTTTACACATTTTGGACAGCGTAAAGTAGAGAGAAGAGCTTGGAGACCGAGTGGGTGGTTTCACTGACCACTCTACACCGGAGCCTCTTCGTTTGGTCGTGTTTCTCCTTCATTTGGAGTATTTTTAGCTTGGAACTTTTGGGCCAGCGTGTTGCCTAGAGCGGAGTGTTCTTACCTGTCTCTGTGTGCTGTCTTGTCTCATGTGACGTAAGCGCATAAGCAGGTGGGGGAAGCAGCTGTGGAACAGTTAGTTTTCCTTTGACCTGATTGCTGAAGGCACTCCCTGAGTACTCCCACGTCCTGGAAACTCCAGAGACTCTGAGCATGTTGGCTCCCAGAGCCCGACTGAACATTCTCAAGGATTTGTAACATTTTCTTTTAAATTAATTACCAGTTTCCCACTTTGTGATTGTCGTTGGATCTTTTTCTTTCTTTTAGCCATCCTGTGTAAACAAGTCCATCTCTCCTTTTCCTGGGGATGTGAATTTTTCATAATTTCGTACTGCTCACGCGCAGCAGTGAGTATTTAGTTATCTGCATTAAACCTGGTTTGAAAACTTGGCCAACCAAAGCATATAACCCATGAGCTTCCAGATTCTCTCACTCGTGGCTCATGCAAGCTCAGCGTAATGCACTCAGTGCATGGAAAGCCAGAAAAACAGCCATGCAAACACCACCCATAACTTATACATTAGCTCTCTGTGCAGCAGACGGAGCCACGTTCTCAGGTCAAGCAGGTTCGGAGTGGTTCTCTCTCACAGTCGGCAATCTCAGGTTTTGATCCTGTGCGGGAGATATCAGTTTTTACATATTGTCTTTAATATTCCATATGAATAAGGAAATTAACATAAGCAAGACCAGGACAGGTGTTCTGTATCCCAGACAAATCCAACTTGTCAGATTTCCTGTTTTTTCAAACACCCCGTTTGTGACGGGCCGACGTAGTACGGTCACTTTAAATTAGTGATCACACTCTTACAGATTGTCTACAGGTGCTTTAATTGTTTATCTGTTGAACGTAGGTACCATCTGGATTATTAACAGCGTTCAGATTAGGAGACCTTTACATTAAGGTTACGTTTGGTTTAGATTTGACGCAATCTGTCCTATTCCACCTAAAGTTCAGTTACCTGTAGTAAATGTGGCAGTGGTGACCTAGAGGTTTGGGCCTTGCCCTTGTGAACTGAAGGTCGCAGGTTCAGGTTAACCGGGTACCACTGAGGTACTGCCCTGCTACGCTGCTCCCCGGATGCTGTAAGTGAGTGAAAGTGACTCTGTCGTTGTGAACACACTCAAGCACCACAATGAAATGTTTGCATTTAACCCATCACACGTGCACACGTGGAGCAGTGGGCAGCTACCAACAGCGCATGGGGAGCAGTGTAATGGGACGGTACCTTGCTCAAGGGTACCTCAGTAGTGCCCGGGCCGGCCTAGTGGTCAAGACACTGCCTTTGCGACCTGAAGGTTGCAGGTTCAAGTCCCGGAACGGGCACTACTGAGGTACCCTTAAGCAAGGTACCGTCCCGCTACACTACTTCCCGGGCACTGTTGGTAGCTGTTGGTAGCTGCCTGCTGCTCCACGTGTGCATGTGTAATTGGTTAAATGCAAAGGTCACATTTCGTTGTGGTGCTTGAGTGTGTTCACAATGACAAAGTTTCACTTTCACTGTTGACCACTGCCCGCTTATTCATGTGTGATGGGTTAAATCCACGGGTCACATTTCATTGTTGTGCACTGTGTGTGCCATTGAATGTTTGAGAGAGTGTGTGTGAATCCACAAGGCGTCTGCAGTGGACCACTGATTATGAAGCCTTGCCATGTTTTCTCAGTCATCCTCAGTAAGTACGTCCAAAAAAACCACCAAACTTGACGTACAAGAGGCAAACGTAGTGGATTGTTATTTGCTGTGGTGAAGTGAGGTTTTGAGTTTTGCTTCCAGAAGTGAAGTGATCGCAGGCTGTAATGGACTATTCCAGTGGCTGATGAATTATTTATGGATTTGTCTCACATTAGACAATTACATGCTTCTGGGAGACTAAACGTCACATTAGCTGAAACTCCCCTCAGTTTGGTCATTTTAAATCATACAAGCTAAGAGTTTAACAATACATGGTGATCTGACAATGCAGAAATATAGTGTTTGCACAGAATCGGCCATTGCCATCTACTGCAGCCGTTTAAATCCACGTTTGAAGACGATCCACACCAGTCAGCACCTCACTCTAGCGCTCCTCTTGCTTCTATATGGTCATGGGTAAGTGCACAAACATGATTAGAGTTCTCATTTCTCATCATTCAATGTTTTCCACCAAAATATTGTGGGAATATCATGAAACCTCTCGAGAATCAGATCCAGTGCCACAGTGTAGACAGTCGTGATACCATTTCAGTAATGGCACCTGAATGACATTGTCACTATGTCACTGACGGTCTTTTGTGTCTTTTTACTCTCTGTTAAAGCCCAGTCATGTAAGTGCCATACACAGACATCCAAAACCTACAGCAGTGATTTCAGCCAGTTACAAAGCAGGTGACCAGGTTCATTGTAAATGACCACAGTTCTGATGTTGCCTTGTTTCTCTATACCCAAGCCTCCGCGTTCGGTCGGTGTGTGTGTGTATAGTTCGTTGTAGTGCAAGGCATCATTCAGAATTGCAGTGTCTGCTGTCGCTGGCCTCCTACTCACTGCCGAGCCAGTGACACTTATTTTCCGCTCATGGTCCGTTAGATCAGTCAAGACGTGTCAAACGTGTTTGGCACTTATTGTAGGTAGTTCTTAGGAAAGATCCCCTGCTGATCTTGTGTACCTTGTATGCATGCACAAGTGCTGGTGCTGCTACTAATACACCACATAATAATAATAATAATAATAATAATAATAATAATAATAATGATAATAATAATGATGATGATGATGATAATAATGTCAGTGTTATTTTTAAGAATTATTTACTTCAGAACAATGTGCAGTTGTCCTTATTTGGCTGAAAAAGCAGAATTTAATTCAGGACCGTGTAAATGTTTTTGGCACTTCAGTCTATTTGCCTTATTGAGTAAGTTGGGGTAGAAATGAATGAATGAATGAAGTGAACGAAGCTCGTTAGTGTTTGACTTTGGTTTACAGTGAATATTTGTAATACCTGCAGTGGCAGCGTTTTCTCCGTGTCAATAAAACATAGTCACATAAACATGAGCGCAGGCTTTATTGCGGCTTAGCATGAGTGTATTATTTGCTGCTTAGCATGCTAACGGTTAGCTTGCATTAAAATAGGTTGGAGTTTTAATGGAAAAAGAGCTTAGACTGTAAATCACTGCGCTTGTGTTAAAGCAAAGTAAATTTACTGGGCAGTAAGTGACTGGTGTCCTCTACCAGGTTCGTTAAATTGGTCAAAATAATGTAGATGAACAAAATGTAACAACGTGTATCTGCTGATAATGATTATATTCATAACGTACATGAATCCGTTTCAGGAGCAAAAAACCAATAAGCCTTAAATACGTTGCGTGTTCAGAAGCTGCTGTGCTGAGCCTTGCTCGTCAGATAAATTGTGATGTTAGTCAGTTTAATTTTAGACCACACTTACCCACGTTATGACTGAGACATTACATGCTAATTGTCTCTGCTGGTGCATCAGGCTGCTATGGGTGTAAATCACGAGTTTCATCACGATGCCGTTCGATCCAATTATCTTAGCCAAGGATTCGGTACTTTTTCAATACCTCAGAATTTGCAGCGATGTGAATCGGTTCAACGTGATTGTGGTCTACGGTCAGTATGAAATCTGGTGAAATTTCCCACAGTCTGCTACATTTCCATTAACTCCCACATGCAGACACGTTATAATGTGAACATTTACTATTAAAGGTCAAATGCAGCATCGTCGTCACAAGCAGAAGCAGCTTCTTGGTACACAACACCGCTCACAGTAAAAGCGATTTTTTTTTTGGGTCACGTCGATACATAGTGTGCTTTTTATGGTCGATGCATTAAAACGGATCAGTTTGTTTTCACACCCCTACAGGCTACTCCTTCATCTTGCTAATTTTAACAAAATGTTTTTTTTAAATCTACTGCTACAAAAACTGTTTCTTTTTGTTTTTTTCCCCCCGTTTATTCATTCTCTTCTATTCCTGATGTACCATTCTAGCTGTTTTCTCCTCTGTGTGTAGTTAAGATATAGTTAAGGCAGTGACTCAAGGCCAATGTGCCTGACAGTTTATGTTCCTCGCTTTTTGCTGGTCACACTGACCTTAAGACCATTTCAGAACAGGGAGTTTACCTGCAGCGAATGAATCACACTCTATTACTCTGATTAGATTTGAGCAGCCAGTTACAGTATTTGGGTTCTGTTTAGATAGTGAAGACCGTTCACTGGACAGTTGGTTAAGTAGGTGCTTGATGCTTTAGGTCCTGGATGCTGGAAATTTGTCAGGGTTTCACAGAACGTAGGCGTTTCATGCTCTTGAGTCATTGTAGTCACCCCCCCGATTTTCTCATTTTTGGTCTGTGTGTGAGACTATTTTAGGCAAGCAAGTGTCTTGAGGGGTATTTTCAAAGAACAAAGCCACACTTGCACTTTGTTGCACATCGTTTTATTTTTAGCTACAAACAGGAAATGAAAGAGACCTTGTGATGTGACAGGATTGCATTAGCGGAGAAAGACTTTTTTTGCTAATTTTTGCTCGATCGTTCCAAATTGTGGCCGTAATCATAGCATGTAGGGCAATGATGACTCGTCCTGTCCAGCAAAAAGATCAAACTGTACTGTATGTACTGGTGTACATCAAATTCAGTGTTGGTTGGTGACGCATCTGCTGTTGATGGACAGGCGCGATGCACTCAGCGTTTTCAGGGTTCGTATGCTCGTTATATTAGTCACCAGATTTCTTTTGTGAAGCGACCTCATCAATGACCTTTCCCATGAGAGCGGCTGCAGTGATGCTTCCCGTTACCTCAGCCTCTCATTACCTCACACACGAGCACCGGCAGATTCCTGGAATTGGTGTGTCATCAGAAAAGAAAATCTTTAAAATAAGGGTCCGAGAATCCGTCAGAAGGAGTGTGTTGGTTTTTTTGTGCGCTTGCATTTAGAGGACGCTACCAAGTGTGTTACCATAACAACAACTTAAAGGGGCTCTGTCATATATGATCGGCCATAACATCAACACCACTGACAATTAAAGCCTGGTTATTTCATTACAATGGCACACGTTAAGGGGATGTGATGTATTAGGCAGCAAATAAACAATCAGTTTTTGATGCTGCTGTACTAGATTTGGTAGACAAGCACAAGGACCTGAGACACTTTGACAAATGCTTGTGATGACTAGGTGTCTGAGTCTGAGCATCTCCAAAACAGCAGCTCTTGTGCAGTGTTCCAGGTGTGCAGTAGTAAGGTAGTACCTACCAAAGGGGATCCAAGGAAGGACAACTGGTGAATCGGCGAAAGGGTCATGAGCACCCAAGTCAGTTGACATCACTGTTTTTGTTCATAAACCCAGACTGTTCAAAAATCAGTTACGTTTTCAGTGTGACGACCAACGGTAAAACAGAAAAAAATATTTTATAACAAAGTAACCTTTATTTGTAATGAACATCAGGAGCACAGTGATGTCAAAACAAATACTGCTACATACATGTTATTAGGTGCTTTATGGTAACAGCCATTCAGCCGTTAGCTTAGCCCAAGAACAGGGCTAGCCCAACTATTAGGGTGATCGCTTAATGGTGCACTGTGTCAGTGCTACTGAAACGGGAGCAATCCCCAACCTCTGTACAGGGCAGTGTTGAGTTTTATGTTACCGTTTTAGCATAACAAACCTCACTGCTACTAAGGAGGTGTCACCTACAATGAACTACTCCGGAGTTCGCTTCAGTGTAACCTTTTCTAGTCTGAAAACGATTCATTATTCATTATTATAGACATTATTAGGTTTCCTCAAGTGTCCATTACAGCGCCAATTAGCCAATAAGCTCTAGGCTGCTCTATAGGTGTCAATGGCCCTGTCTACACATAGCCCAGGTAATGTTTGAAAACGTGGCTTTTTCTGTGCGGTTTGGCCTTCTGTCCACGTGTAAACTGTGTTTTTGGTCACTGAAAATCGAGGTTTTTAAAATGCCGTTTACATGTCAAAACTGTGGGACTTCATCTCCTGTCTGCCGTGTTTGTTTATGTGAGTGATTCAGACAAAATACTGTTGCTCGTAGCTATTAGGGCTTTTTACAGCTGAAACATACACGAACAGTTACTGTGCTTTACTGTTACTGTGCACAGTTTTGGGCGAGACACGGTCAGAGCAGTGGCTGGTGGGACAACTTTGAAAGCGAGCTCCTGCTTTTACATGAAGCCCCCTCGTGCCACCTGATTCTTTTGAAAGCCTTTCACATCGTTTACGTGTGGACAGAGATGTTTTCAAAACTGTGCTCATGTGGATGGGTTTTTTTGTAAAAAATGAAAATGGAAAAGAACCCATGTTTTATTTTTAAACTTGAGCTTTAATTAACTTTTAATTTACTTGAGACTGAAATTTTCTTGCACGCGGACCAGTTACAGAATAGTCCATCTGTTCCTCCGCACCCTTTTCTAGTCCCATTTAGCCTTTTAGTGAATGGCCAGGACCCTCTTCAGGATCACCAATGATCAACTGAATGAATATTAAATGAAGAAATCATTTCTTATTCGGTTGGTGGATCATTCCCACCACATCAATGACACTGGCATGGTTCATGCACAGGGCGAATCAGACACAGCAGTTCATTGAGCCAGTTTTAGATAATTAAGGAAACTTGTACTGTAAGTTTTTCTGAAATTCCCCTTCACCTTTAATAAGAATAACGATACTGGTGCCCAGTTGGTCTTTAAGCAGGCCAACATGTAACACCTTTTTAACCCTGTGTGGCTGAGAAATGTTTCTGCATTCATCAGCTTGAAAGAAATTTCAAAACCACTGTCCCTCCCACCCTCGAGTTGAATCACCAGAACAAGGGGGTCCTAGCACTTAAACCAGTAAATCTCCCTTTAAAGACTCGAGGATGCAAGTAAGCGTATTTAAGTATCTGTAGTTTATGTTGCAAGCCAGTACGCAGTTGCTCGTGTGAATGTGAGCCAGAATCAAAATCCCAATAAGTTGATAAGGCAATCAGTTGGCACAAGATGTGGTATAGTTTACGGGGAATTTCCAAAAGGGCTCATGTGATGATGGTCACACTTTACTGGGAAGTACAATAATGCCTAGATTCAATAACCAGGAAACCAAATGTTTCTGTGGTATTAGTTTAAAAACTAAAGATTTTTTAATTTTTGATCATACACAAGCTTATTTTGGACATGATTTTAGACTGAATCTGGCCTGCCAAACAAAGTGTTTGTGGCTTTTACTAGTGATGCGCAGTAACATCAGTATCGACAGATGTTCAGTTAAAACAAAACGTCCTAATTGGACAGATGTGTGGAACTGCCTCATGTTTCAAGCTGATTTTCTATGTTTATATTGTACCCTTGAAGAGCAGAATGTTTAGGCCATATTGGGCTACTAGGCTTAAATACCTTCCTGTTATCCATTTCGCTAGATTTGTAGTAAAATGTAATATCAGCATGCACAATTCCCATACTGAATGATCTCTATGCCTTTTACTGTTGAGTTTTCAGTGTTTGAGAGGAAAAAAAAATGCCATACGTGATTCAGAAATGGAGCTTATGGACAGTGCTGTGAATGGTATGAATGGTATGCAGTGGCTGCATGCTGGTTAAATACCAGACGTGGGTTCCAAAGTCTGAATGTAGAGGTTACGCACATGATCTAGTGGGCAGAGGTCACTGTAGTTACACCTACTGTGTGTCAGTGTTGGCGTTCAGTTCAAATGAAGCACAAACATGTTATGTTAGAAAGATATTTGTTGTGTGATTGACTGAACAAAAAGCATTTTTTCAGATAGATAAAGAGGAGAGAAAAAACTGGATTGCTCCAGGTTGTAGAGACTACTACCTTTTAGTAAGATAAATTTACTGCAGTTGTGCTCCACGGTAATGCTTACAACTTACCAAAGAACCAGCGGGCCATGTACACTGATGTGGCCAGGAATTCACTTTCCTTGCAGTGTATTATTTGCATGTTCTCAGGTTTTGCTTTGTGTATTTCCTCTGTGGCAAAATTAGGTAAATATTAGGAAGCCGGATTCCGTTCCTGGCCACATGTCAATGTGCATAAGCTACTGGTTCTTTGGTAAGTCCTATGGATCACTGTTGTGACCAACTGCCTTTAGTTAAAGCAGATAATGTTTGTTTGCTTGTTTTACGTCCCTGCTTTCAGTGTTTTCTCCTACTAAACACTTGTTGTTGCACAATGACACTCGGCCCGATTAATGGGACTGTATTCCTGACTCCCTTTCATACCTTCTGACCAATAATAGGATCCCAGTAATGTCCTGGGTGTGCCTGTGAAAAGGACTTTCAGTACAGCTCTGTTGAATAGAGATTAGGTTGAAAAAATGCCGGAATATACCCAGAGTTTGAATAAAATGTAGTGTAAACAGTGGACAGGGTTTGGGTTTTTAAACACCTGTCAGGTTAGGAGTGGTAAAGAGAATGATGAGGTGGATTATGACCGTAATAACAATGATGGTAATTGTAATGGGGCTTGATGCAGATGGTGGCGGAGCTCTTACAACCCATCTTGTCTCACCACAGAGATCCTAGCGAGGAGTGCAATGGAATCAGCGGTGCTCTCTCTGTGGAGCCCGCGCCTGGCTCGAAACTGAACGAGTGGTGTCCCGCGGCGTCTACTCCTGCCCCTGTGCCCGCACTCCACCCTGCCAGCATGGGGGACGGCCTGGATGCAGCGCAGATGTCTGGGAGCAGCAGCAGTCAGGGGCAGGCCTCTTCCCAGGCCCCTTCAAGTTTCAACCCTCCTCCCCCGGAGATCACCAATCCTTCCAGGCCAAAGCGCCAGACCAACCAGCTGCAGTACTTGCTGAAGGTGGTGCTGAAGACCCTGTGGAAGCACCACTTCTCATGGCCTTTCCAAGCCCCTGTAGATGCCATCAAGCTTAACCTGCCTGTGAGTGTTCTAATCTTTATGTGACTTCTTCCTTTGTGACCGAAGCCAGTTCTGACATTCATAGCTGCAGTAAATGTTGATTTTGTGGTGATATGTTCTGTAAATTCTGTAAAAGTTTATAAGGGCTTGTTTAAGATGTTGGTGTGATTCTGACTGTAACCTCTTCTGCATTAGGACTATTACAAGATCATTAAAAATCCTATGGACATGGGAACAATCAAGAAACGGCTAGAGAACAGTTACTACTTGAATGCCCAAGAATGTATTCAAGATTTCAACACCATGTTTACCAACTGCTACATCTACAATAAGGTACTGATGTGCCCGCTTTCTCTGTAAATGGCCCATTGGAAGCAGTCAGTCTGTTCACAATTACAGTTGTTTGATAGAGGCTTTCTAATGCAGGCTAACCCATCTGAATGTTTGTGACCTTGTTAATGGTGTGTATTGCCCCCTACAGGCTGGGGATGACATAGTCTTAATGGCTGAGGCACTGGAGAAACTGTTCCTCCAGAAGATTTCAGAAATGCCCCAGGAGGAGACCGAGATCACAGTCATGGCTCCCAAAGGTCGTGGCCGGGGCAGAAAGAGCGATGCAGGTATGAACAGCTCAGTGTGGTGGTTGAGTGACTCCCCCAGCACAGTCTTACACCTTTGTACTGATGATACAGTTTTCTCTTTTTGATCATTCACTCTCTGTTTTTCTCCATCTTACTAGGACTGAACTTGAAGCCTGGTCCTGCCTTGGATTCTCCGTCCACGACACCTCAAACACGCGGCCTTTCTAGTCTCGGACCAGGACAACAGACTAGAGCAGCAGTCCAGGGCCCTCCCTTTCTGCCCCCACAACCGGCCATGCCACCTCTACCCCCTCGAGTACCCCCTACAATTCCTACTCATGCACCACCACTGGGCCCCCCGTATTCATTGGCACCTTCAGACTGCAATCCTCCCGGCCCTATCATGACATCGGTGCCTCCTCCCCCAGCCCAGACTGCCCTGCCACCCATGCCCATTCAACAGAGCACCGCTCCAGTTCTTCAAAGTGTTATGCCTAAAGTGAGTAGTGAAAAAATGCGACAAGAACTGAGAAATTGTTGCTGTTGTCGACTTTACATTAAAAATATATAAGGAGGTTGACAATGACACAAATGTAGTGTGTCACTTTGTCACACAGTATTATTTTTTCGAAATGTCTGTAGTTGGGGGGAAAATATTGGTAATTAAAAATAAATAAAAAACTTTAAGTAAAAATAAATATAGAAATAATAATATCCTCATCTGAGTCATGTAGTATTGAGTATCTACCAATACAGAGTCTCGATCTGATACTGTATTTTTTTTTAAGATAATGTGTCTAACGTCTAATGCTCCTCTGAGAAACCGGACGCTCATGTTTACCTAAGATCTGTTTTTTTCTCCATAATTCTTGCATTCGCCGCGAAAAGACAAGGATCCTTTTCTAGTCTTGAAAATGTCCCAAGTGCTCAACATCTCCTTGTTTGCCTGTTTTACAAACTGTGCGGAGTGAGATCTGTGAACGTGATGAGTACACAAAACTGCATGTTTTAAGGCAAACGTGGAGTCAGTCCAGTGTGCGTTGAGACTATAGGGCAGTGTGAAGTGTAGTGTCATTGGGCACATTGTGGCTCCAAATGACAAAGGAAACTCGTATCCAATACCCCACGTTTTGCGACCATGTTACTGTCTCTGGGAAACTTTTGTAAAAGTTTCCTCCGGTGTTCGTCACCTTGGTGCGGCTTTTGCCTGAGCGAGCTAAGTGAACTCGCGGTGTTCTGTGTGTTCAGGGTTTTAGGTGTCATATTAAACTGGAAGTACTGAACACAGCTCTGTCACTAGTGTTCTCGAAGATGACAACTGACATTTTAACTGCGTCCTGCCATAATTTGTGTTTACAGCACATGCACGTCGACTGACAAAAAACAAAGGATTGGGCTTAGACTCGTTCAGGCTCGAGACGATCCCGATCAGTTAAAAATGCAGTGATTTCTGATATCGGTTCAGGGCACCTTAAGAAATATTGGACCTGCTGTTCAGTTTCTGTTACTATAAACTGGTTGTTGAAGGGAGGTTTGTAAATCTTTGTAAAAGTTCAGTGTGTTCAGTGGTGTGATATTCGTGAAATAGTCAAACTTAACCTACACTAAACCCTTCTTCTCCTGTTCTATATCTCATTTTCCCAATTTGCAGCAGAGAAAGAGCCAGAAAAGGAAAGCAGACACCACGACACCCACGGCCAACGACCAGCTGAGTGAATCCTCTCCCGTCGAGTCCAAGTCGGGGAAGACCCTGCCGCGTCGAGAAACCACCCGGCCAGCTAAACTCCCCAAGAAAGAGGCGCCAGACTCGCAGCATCATGTGGTCTTGGGGGTCCCTGTCGGTGCCCATAGCCCCAAACAGCAAGAGCAGCTACGCTACTGTTTAGGCATTGTGAAGGAAATGTTTGCTAAAAAGCATGCGGCTTATGCATGGCCTTTCTACAAACCAGTGGACGTGGAGTCTTTGGGACTGCATGATTACCATGACATCATCAAACACCCCATGGACCTCACCACCATCAAGGTGAGAATGCAGTTCCAGGCTAATGCAGCGAGTGAATTTAGATTTTTCTAAACGACATTGTCCGGATCTTTCAGACCGGATTTATTTTGACAGAATTTAAGAACAAATATTGTTTATTAATGTGTTCGGAAGGGAACATGTATCAGCAGTGCTTCTCTGAGAATTTCCTGACAGAAACTCAAAGGCACATGTTTAAACATACACATGTGTGCCCAAATGTTATGCTAGCAGTGTAGTGTGAATTACTGCCAAGTGCACCAATATATTGATTGATGGATAAAGGAAAATTTCCTATTGCAGTCAGCGTGTGTAGTTGAGGTTCACCTTTGTTTCCATGTAGGAGAAGCTAGAAAACAAACAGTACCGAGATGCCCAGGAGTTTGCTGCGGATGTGCGGTTAATGTTCTCCAACTGCTACAAGTACAATCCCCCAGACCACGAGGTGGTGGCCATGGCACGCAAACTGCAGGTAAGCTGCACTCCCAATAATGCCAGTACAGGCAAATGATGGGCGTAATTATTTCTGCTCTCTGAACCTTTTTCTTTTCTTTAAACCAGGATGTATTTGAGATGCGTTTTGCTAAAATGCCAGATGAGCCTGAGGAGACCTTCACCCCAGCTCCTGCTCCCGTGCTGCATCCTGCTGCCCCTGTGAAGACCCAACCACCTATAGGTGCTGCTTCGTCTTCTGACAGCTCCAGTGACTCCTCCTCAGAATCGGACTCTTCCACAGATGACTCAGAAGAAGAGAGGGCTCGGAGGCTGGCTGAGCTGAACGAACAGGTGAGGAAACGCGAGCGTGTTGTTTTTTTTGTTTTTTTTTTTCCATTTAAGAGTTCATGATGATCAATCATACTAAACTTCTTGTTCGTGTGGCGTAGCTCAAAGCCGTCCATGAGCAGCTGGCGGCCCTGTCACAGCCCCAGACCAGCAAACCAAAGAAAAAGGAGAAGGAGAAGAAAGAGAAGAAGAAGGATAAGCACAAAAAGAAAGGAGCCATGCCTGGGCTGGAAGAAATCCTCGAACCTCCTCTCGCCATCCAGCCGCAGAAGAAAAGCAAGAACAACAAGGATCCTCTGCCCAAGAAGTCAAAAAAGCCCAAGTAAGCCAGAGAAAGAGCACGATCTACCTTTTACGTTGACACAGTGACACCTAAAAAGAAACCTGTAGATCTTCTTTAAACGATCAGTGATTGAATAGGAACTGTGAGACAAACCTGCGTGTTGAGAGAAAGCCAATGGCATTTGGTAGTTAAGTTTTTGTTTACCTGCTTTTTTTCATACAGCAAGAAGGAGGGCTTGAAGAACAACCGCTCCATGGCACCACAGGGCACCATGCCACCCAACCTGCAGCCTGTTACGGGCCTGGACTCCATAAACGATCTGGGTCTAGGAGGAGGTGCAGGACCGGCAGGCCTGGACCCTACAGAAAAAATCAGGGCCATGTCTTACGAGGAAAAGAGGCAGCTGAGTCTGGATATTAACAAGTTGCCCGGGGACAAGCTGGGCCGCGTGGTCCACATCATTCAGTCCCGCGAGCCTTCGCTTAAAAACTCCAACCCAGACGAGATTGAGATTGACTTTGAGACGCTGAAACCTTCCACTCTGCGAGAACTGGAGAGATATGTCTCATCTTGTCTACGCAAGAAGAAGAAGCCTCCAGGTGAGGAGTGTTTGTCTTTGCTTGTAATCGGCTCTTGGCTCTTGGCACTGTTTGGGCGTGAGGTTAACAGGACGTGGGTTTAGAAATACATGCAGGATGCCTGGCACTGTACACTGTGTGCTTGAAAACTTTATTTCTGTTGCTTGAAATAATGCAAATAAGGCTTAACACAATGTTCTGTGCGATTTCATATAGCAAGTATCGAACCAGAAACCCACATGTTGGTTTTAGTGTATTTCATCATCACGTCAATGTTCTCTATTGTCCAGTTGCAGAGAAGACCATGGAGGCTATGAGCGCTGCTAAGACGAAAGGGTCGTCCTCAGACTCTGGCAGCAGTAGTGAGTCTAGCACGTCAGATAGTGAAGACTCTGAGTCAGGTAACGTCAATCATACCACAAACTTGTCACAGGTGTTTAGCTTTTGCCAGTCAGTATTTTACTCAACATTACCTCCCTCCCCTATGCAAACCCAGGGATGGCATCCAAACTGAAAAAGAGGGGTCACTCCATGAAGGAAGGAAAGAAAAGCCTTCATCAGGTGATGGCTCCAGGCATGCCTCAGCCCCTACAGCCCCTACAGCCCCAGGCTCCTGTACTTCAGCCTACGGTCCAGCTTAAACAGCAGCAGCCGCCGCCACCACCACCGCAGCCGCAGCACCCATCTCCTGCTACATTCATGGCTCCCCCGGTCACGGCACTGGAGTCCTCCCAGCTGCTGGAGAACACATTTGACTCTCTCTCCCACTTCGGCCAGCCCCTCATGCACCTGTCCCAACACACTAACGACTCGTCTTCTCCCGCCCCGCCCCACCTCAACGCTCACCCGGCAGGTGGCCCCGGCTCACCTGAGACGCACTCATTTCTGAACCAGCACCCCATCCTTACATCCCCAGGTAAGTTCAGGCTTCCAGATTCTTAAGTTAACTCTTAACGCTGGTCCTGCTAAGAACTGAAAGCAGTTTTCACCTACATTGGCATTCATCTGTACTAGTCTTTTCCCAGTCTCCCGTCTGGGGTAACCTAGCGCTACGTAGTTGGGATGTAAATCACAAGTTTCATCATGATTCGATCAGATTTTTTTTCACCCAACGATCCGATACGTTTTTCAAAACCTTAACTGCACTTGTCTGCACTCAGTATAAAATTAGATCAAATTTCACAAAAATCTGCTATGTTTCAGAAGGAGAGAGAGAGAGAAATGGCGAGAGAGAGAGAGAGAGAGAGAGAAATGGCGAGAGAGAGAGAGAAATGGCGAGAGAGAGAGAGAAATGGCGAGAGAGAGAGAAATGGCGAGAGAGAGAGAGAGAGAAATGGCGAGAGAGAGAGAGAAGAGTGGTGAGATAGAGAGAGAAATGGCGAGAGAGAAAGAGAAATGGCGAGAGAGAGAGAAATGGCGAGAGAGAGAGAGAGAGAAATGGCGAGAGAGAGAGAGAAATGGCAAGAGAGAGAGAGAGAAATGGCGGGA
>JBBPDA010000138.1:2613840-2628867 GCA_037974385.1 Arnoldichthys spilopterus
GGGGGGGTTTTTTTTTTTTTTTTTTTTTTTTTTTTTTTTTTTTTTTTTTTTTTTTTTTTTTAATTTGTTGTCCTCTCCTTCCCTACTTTCACAATGACCCATCTGATTCAGCTCCTTGTTTCCTTGTATGTGTATTGAATCAGATCCATTACGGAAATCCTAAAGTGCAGTGCTACTCTGTGACCGGGATCAGAAATAAACACACACTCTGCATAGGATTTCTTTTCCACATATTCATTCCATTTCTCTCTCTGTTCTCCCTCGGCTCTGCAGCACTGCACAATGCTATGCCTCAGCAGCCTTCACGACCCAGTAACAGGGCTGCGCCACTACCTCCCAAACCTCCACAGCCGCCGCCGACGCCCCAGCCGCCTTCGCAGCAGCAGCACCAACCCCAGCAGCCCCTGCAGCTGCCAACGCAGCAGCCCTCGCAGCCCCAGCACCACCTCCCTCCCCACCTCTTGCACCCACCACAGCCCATCCGCCAGAGGCCCCTTTCCCCTCCTACGCTCACCCCCCAGGGCCTGCTGTCTTCGCAGCCGCCACAGATGCTGCTGGAGGATGACGAGGAGCCTGTGTCCTCTATGCCTCTGACCCCAGTCCAGCTTTACCTGCAGCACCTGCAGCAGGGCCGCCAGCAGCAACAGCAGCAGGGTCCGCTCTTGTCCCTGCAGGGCCGGCAGCAGCCCAGCCAGGCTTCCCTCCTGCAGACGGTGCAGGTTCAGTCGCAGCTGGGCCCGCAGACTTCACTTGCTACACCTCAGCTGCCTGTCCAGACTCAGCCTCCGCCTGCACCATCGCACCAGCCCTCTCCCCAGATGCCTCAGCATCAGCCCAGACACATGCAGCATGCACCACAGACACAGACCCAGCAGCAGCAGCTCGCTTACTCACAAGGCCCTGTGCAGACCACGCAGACGCAGCCGGCGCAACACAAAGTGTCAATGACCCCCACTAAAGCACAGCAGCAGATCATTCAGCAACAGCAGCAGCATCCTTCTCCACGGCAACACAAGCCTGATCCATATAGCACGGGTAAGAGTTTCACCAACAAGGCGAGGAGTCATTATGTTCAGAATCAGAATCTGTTTTGGCCAAGTGTGTCTGAACATACAAGGAATTTTTTTTTCCTGGCTAATAGTGTCTCACTAGTTCTTAAGCAAATAAGACCGTGCACATATAGAACGCAGACAATAAAGCACAAAACAATACATGCTGTACAATACATAATAGACAATACTGTGTACATGGCTATAGTGTATCTCTGAATATTATGTATAGTGTAAACAGTATGCTTGTGCAGTACAGAATACAATATGCAATACAATATACCATGTACAAAGAATTCTAAGTAGCATATAGGTTTTAAAAATATATGTGCTTAAATATACAGTATACTATATATATATATATATATATATATATGACACACGCACACAGGGGATGTAGAAATTAAACACCAAGGTCATTGGAGCAATTCTGTCAGCTGTTCATGAGATGGCATTCATTGATCCCAATAGTAGTAATCTGTCTAGAATTGCACTCCGTAACTCTCTCCTCTACTGTCTTTTAATACAGGTTTGCACTGTTTTGTCTTGCTCCTTTGTTTGTACTAGCTTGGCAATATATAGTCTGTGTTTTCTTTCTAGTGTCTGGTAAAACGTATTTACTCCGGTTACATTTTTCCAATGATTTTGTTATTGTGAACACTACACCACAGCACACGGTGCACCATCGGACATTGGCTACTCTGCTTGGGCACAGTACTTTGCTCATGTACCTGAGTGGGCTGGGAATTGAACCAGCAGCCTTCAGGTCACAGGGGCAACTTCCTAACCATTACAACACCACTGCCCCTAGTATTCATGACTGGAAAGGTGGCACTGCCACAGAAGATGTAATTTAAAAATCTATACCTGTGAAAACTAAATTGTCGGTCTGTTTTACGCCTCAGCTTCTGTCTTAGCTTCTCAGATGCATCAGTGAGCCTTGGGTGTCCATGACCCTGTTGCCAACTTATCAGTTGTCCTTCCTTTGGTAGAAACTAACCAGTGCATACTGGGAAGACCCTAAAAGATGTACTGGTTTAGAGATGCAGGGACCCAGTCATCTCACAGTTTTGTCCTTGACTTGACTTGGTCCTGCAGCAGGTCAAGGCGGCTTGCTTGTTGCCTTATATATCTCCTTATTTGACCGGGGCAACTGTAAAGGGTTTTCCTGTTATTCGCTTCATCTGTAATTGGTTTTAATGTTGTGGCTGATTGCTGTAAACGAAAACAGACTGGCTGTGTAAGTGGAAGTTTGTACATATTGAGCCTTAACTGGCACAAGTACTGAAGTGTCTGCATCAGTGATGCACTGCTACAAGTTTTCTCGTCTCTACTTCAACTCTTGACTTCTGCTGCTGGACTCCTAACTTTATTTTAAGCAAGACCAGAGCCACAGCCAAATCTAAATGCATTTGGCAAAGATGAATCCATCTGTAACATACTGCACTCCATTTAATTTCATTTTTAATTTAATTAACTTTATTGATTCTTGAGGAAATGGCTTGGACCTCTGCATTTAACCCATCACACGTGCATATGTGGAGCAGGGGGCAGCTATTAACAGCGCCCGGAGAGCAGTGTAGTGGAACGGTACCTTGCTCAGGGGAACCTCAGTAGTGCCCGGGCCGGGACTCGAACCTGTGACCTTCAGGCCACCACTGCCCAAGTTTTTAGTGGTTCATTACAGATTTGTAGATGGTCAAATCTAGCTGAATGTGGACGCTGTTGCAGTTCACTTTATTGCGATTATGTTAAGAGGAGAGTAGATGAATTGGGGTATTTCTAAATGTAGGGTATTTTTAAGTGAAAGATGCCTAAAAAACATCTTGGCAGGAGTCATTGTGAATATTAAAGTAATCCCTAATAAATTTCCAGCTGACCGTGGCCTTTGGGAAATTAACTTATAGTATGACAGGACCATTAAACTGAACACACTGAAAATACAAGGGATTGTGCAGTCTCTGTTTTTTCCCCAGACTGAATAAAATGACCTTAGCATGAGGCACTGGTTAAAAACAAATGTTATGGAAACCTTCTGTTTCATCAGCTGCAGTGCAGTGCATACACTGCTTCTGAGTAAAACCAGTGTTAAACAGCATGTTCAGAATGGAGGCAGGTGCCGTCTTCAGCCTGTCTTAAAGAATTATTCATTCAAATTATTTTTATAGAAAGCTTTTTTGACGGACTTCAACAAATATTGCAATCTTACATTTTTGTAGCCCTAGTCTACTGATCCCTAATCAGTCTACACATCCCTAACCTACTGATTACTAAATAATGGTTAGCAGCAGCCCTAGAGGATACTCTGCTATTGAGTCTGTACTGCCTAGTTCTAGTGTGTTCCATGCATTTTCCACCTGTGAACTTCTGGTACAATAACCAAGTTTAATCAAAATCTCAGTCATGTCAATGGCTTATCTGTGTTTTCCCACAGGGCACCTAAGAGAAAACCCCTCTCCTCTTTTGATGCATTCCCCTCAAATCTCCCAGTATCCTCCTGTAGTCCACCAGTCACCTCCTCATAACCTGCAGCCCAAAAAAGTAAGTACAGCCTGCGGTTTAACGTTCTCCTCTATTGGTCTTTGTCTGCTGTTGCCTCTCTTTTAACTGGTAACACTCGTTCATCCTGCAGGAGCCACAGCAACGGGGGCCCTCGACCATCGGGGGTCTCAAGGAGGAGAAGCAGTCTCCCTCACCTGTGATGCGTAGTGGGTCCTTTAGCCCAGCCATGCGACAGGAACCACACAAACAGCCTGAGAGCAAGCCCCACGTACCACCTCACGGGCAACAGAGTGAGTAGCCTTTCCCGAAGCAGCGTTTTCCGTCAGGAAATACACTGTATGTCATGGCGTTGACCATGTCTCCACGTCTCAGGGCCAGATATGAAGCCACTGGAGAGTTCGCGCCCTGTCATCCGCTCCTCAGACCCGAGTGGTCCACCCCCATCCATGCAGGAAAAGGAAAAATTCAAGCCGGAGCCCAAGACACCTGTGGCCCCTAAAAAGGTACAGGTGGGTGGAAGGGAAATCTTTGTCCATTTTCTTTTTTCAAAATTAGAGGATGGTGTTTAAAGGGGGGGGTTGTGCTTTTATCTAGTGAGTTAAGTGTATTTTAATGAGCTTTTATTTATTTATTCCCTCATTAGGATGTGAAACTGAAGAACATGGGCTCATGGGCTAGCCTGGCGCAGAAGTCCACCTCCACGCCTTCGTCGGCGGTGAAGTCGAGCAGCGACAGCTTTGAGCAGTTCCGTCGTGCCGCCCGGGAGAAGGAGGAGAGGGAGAAAGCGCTGAAGGCCCAGGCCGAGCAGGCTGAAAAGGACCGACAGCGCAGAGAGCAGGAGAAACAGCGGTGAGACAGACAAGCGTTTAGTTCATGTTATCGCAAGTTTGCATCATGTAAGAATGAGGTTTTTCAACCTCCAGGCAACGGCCTTGAACAGTCATTACGATATATAGACATTTAGCCAAACACACATGTTTATTATTGTTGTCATGATCATTTGCATAAATAAAGTGTTATGTTTTGATGTAGCTCATTGATTGGGCTGTTAAAATGCTTCCCTAACATAACCATAATCATATGGTATTTATCCATAAATACAGGAGCAATTTAAAGCCATAAATTTGTATATTTTGCTATTTTTTATTTGTTTCAAGATTATTGGGTCAAGCAAAGTGTGATGGACTATATATGGAGACACACACACACAAATATAGGCGTTTAGGATTGTTTATCCAACCATATTTAAATATAACATGTAGCGTTTTTGTATAATGCTTCACTGTTGTCAGTTGATCCTTCTGTTACATATTTCTGAATCATACCAGAAGAATCATTTGGTTGAGTCATGGTGTGCAGTCACATTTCCATGGTCCCGAGGTGGATGTAATAATGGCCAACAGTGAGAAGAGTAATGCTGTTGTAGTTGTCCATTAATGGCTGTTTGGGCGACATTGAAGGCATGACGAAAGACTGTCCCTGCTGCTCTCTTAAGGGGTCGTGACGAGGAAGAATCGCTGGAGCCGGTACGAAGGCCCCACGAGGAACCGCGTAGACGCTCCGAGCACCCGCAGGCGCCTCAGCAGCAACACCAGACCCCGACGCAAGCCCCTACCCCACAAGTCCAGCCCCCGTCAGCGCCACAGCCCTCGCAGCCACCCGCCCAGTCCCCGGCCTCCAGCCAGAGCGTGCTCGACCAGCAGAGAGAAATGGCGCGTCGCCGGGAGCAGGAGAGGCGGAGAAGAGAGGCGGTGAGTTCTAGGCCTGTTGATCTCACGTTTCATGATCATCAGCAGCACAAATTGATATGGTAGTCGAGTGTTATGAGGGAAGAGGTACTTTCGTATCTTTTGGGGGGGGATTCATCACTTCTGATGAGATGTTTGTACAGTAATAAACCTGGTTTGTTGAAGCAGAGACTTTTATTTAACGTCGTTTTTCTTTTTCCCCAACAGATGGCAGCTACCATTGACATGAATTTCCAAAGTGATTTGATGGCTATATTCGAGGAGAACTTGTTTTGAAGTGCACGAAAAGGCAAGAGACTGCGAAACGTAATGAATTCCTCTACATAGAGAAAACGGACTGGTGAAGCAGCAAGGGAAAAGACCCCAACTGACCATGAGAAACACTGAAGATTCAGAGGTGGCATTGGGCAATTTGAGGCCTTGACAGGAAGCCCGTAGCTCTCCTTTTGCCCCAGCAAAAATGAGGGACCCTCAACCTGGGACATGTTTGCCTCTCTGGCATTTCTCCTGGATTTAAATGTACCTGTAACGGTAGCAGGAGGGAGAGGACTTCTCATGGGGCACTAGTTTGAATCAATGGGAGCAAATGGACGGACTCGATTAGTTGAGGAATATCTAAGCGACAACAGTTTAAATGTACCGATTACCCGTAGTGCGGCGTTCATCAACTGCCAGATGTCTGAGGGGTATTGTTTTTCTTTTTCTTTTTTTTTTTTGTCTGTTTTTTTTTTTGTTTGTTTCTTTGTTTCGTTTTCCACTGTTTTTTTTGTTTGTTTTTTTTCTTCTTTTTTTTTCTTTTTTTTTCCTTTTGTAAGAATGCAAGCAGCAGGATACGATCAGTCGTGACCCAACTCGAGATCATAAGTTGTGTGTAATATCTCAGGAGTGGAGGTGCAGCTTGCCTTACGCCTCTGACCTGTACACTCAAACATCACAGTACATGATATTCACTGACCGGGGGAAAATGAACAAAACAGCGGGAAATGTTATCACAGAGTTTTCATTTATGTAGGATCTACTGTAAAAAAATGTATTTTCGTAACAATTACTGTTAATTTTCTTCTTCTTTCTTATTTTTAACCCTCTTTACCCACACGTAACCCTCTCTGATGTCTATGCCAAACAGCAATTTCCTTTTCTGCTGAAGTCCTAAACCTGAAATGCTTCATTTAACGTGTCTTTCTTAATATATAAATATATTTTCTTGTTCTCCCCACCTGACAGGAAAGTTTAGGTAGCCTTGTAGTAGATAAACCTAATATATGCATTATTCCAACGATTGGTTATTGAGGACAGAATCGTTTCATCCTTCATCCATTTCATCCACAGTTGATGGCTGAATTATATCGTGAGGGGAGACGTACGTTCGTTCTCCACGTCCTTCCGAATATAATTTCCACTCCTACAGTAACTACTTTCTGTGTATTATACATATAGAAAGAAGTCATGAGACGTATAGTCCGTAACTGGTTCACGCCACCGCGTCCTAGATGCAACATGAGCACGGGCCGAGCGAATGCCCCGCTCGCTCGGCTTTTTGGGATCACCGCGGAGAGGGCAGGACCATAGCTCACCTCTCGCTTTTTCCTTTCTTTTCTTTTGCATGGCTCCTGTTTTACTTTCGCAGATCATTTTGACAACCAATCAGAGGGGACTGTACGCTGTTCTAGATATAACGATTACATTAAGATTTGAAACAGAAAAAAAAAAAATTTCAAACCGTTCTGATTTTATATCATTGTTCTTGTTCAATTATAGTGGATGTGAGTTCTAATTATGTTATTTGAGTCGGCAAAGGGGGGCGGGTGGGTCAGGGTGGGCGTGGGCACCGTTTGAGACCTTCGCGGAGGTCCTCTGAGTTTTCTCCTATGGTGTTTTCTCCAGTGCCTGTATTGTATTGCGATTCTAGTTGGCATATATTACGTTCTAGGGAGGGCAAGGGAGGGGAGCGACAGTTTCGGGAGGGAGAACCGGGGGTTTAGGGACGAGCTTGTGTAAAAAGCTAGAAAAAAAACAAATAAAAAACAAAAAAAAAACAAAAAAAGGAAAGTCAACATTTTATATTCTACCCATTTACAATATTCAGGTTTAAATCTAGTTTTAGCTGGACTTCTTAACTCTCCACTGGGCAGTTTTCATTTGTTTTCCAACCTGTTTTAAGAGGACATGTCAGAGCAGCCACATACTCATTATTCTGTGTGTATGGATAGTTGAATGTGTGTATGTATGTGTCAGTATGGTCTTCAGTATGTGGCACCAGGGAAGTGTGCTCCACCTGGGAGCTTCCAGAAACACTTCACATGAGTGAGTTGCTTTGCTAACACTTATTTCTCCCTCAATGAAGTCCACATATATAAATATATATAATTTTTTTTTTTTTAATTTTTTTTTTGTTAATTCGGTTTGTAAAAGGTAAAAGAAGAAACACTTCATTCCTTCAAGCCTTTAAAAGTATTCTTTTTGTTTTCCTTGGTAACAGTTGGACATTATGTGCCATAGATACGAATTCTCCGGAGAATGTGCTGACCTGCAGCTCAGCAGAGAGTTTGCTTTATTCAGGTATTTTGTTTTTATTTTATTTTTTTCCTCTTTTTTTTTCGTTTCTTTTTTTTCCTTTTTTTTTTCCTTTTTGTTTTGGTTTTGTGTTAAACATTTTCCTCGATTACTGTTTGGTATGTGAGTGAGCTATCGAGGTCAATGATTCAATCTGTTATGATCATGATATAAACTCATCTCTTTTATAGAAAATTAAAAGGAAACAAAAAAAAACCGCGTCTCTTGTCCATTTCCTTCGTGACCATTACGTTTGTGATCACTATTTTCACTTTAAAAAAAATCTCTGACTGAACGTGTCCTGTAAACCTGCTTCATTGAGAAAATTAAGTGGCGCATTTCTCTAAAAGTCCTGTGACGTTAGGGGGGTTGTGGACTCATGGTGTACTAACTTTCTTCAAACATCCAAAAGGTGCAGGAAGCAAATACTTGTGCAATGGGACGATGTAAACCATCACTAGAAAGATGAGCAGGCAAAACAAGAAATCTTTATGGGAAGCTGCCACAGATGTGATGAAGGTGAAGGGCGTTTCTAAAGTTCACAGGGAAATAATTTTCAACACTTGAATAGAAAAAGCTACAAAACCTTAGCAACGACATTAAGCATCCCGGTCATTACAACTGGTTTAATAATATACTATTGGAAAGTTGATGAAGCTACAAAAGTTGTGCCTGGACATTAGTGCCACGGGATATTTCTCAGACTAATGGTAAGGAAAGTAAGAGAAACCAACCGGCTCAGTTTGATCATAAAGGACTGGTTTCTGATAAAGGTGAAGTAATCAATTTAAAATGTTCTAAATTGTGAGCCCTACAGAAGGAGCCTCGCAGTCTTACCCACAATGCTGCACAAAATGTTATGTATGTAAACACTTAGACTGATGTGTCTAGCAAAATTACCTTCAGTTTTGCATTCAAAGTACTGTTTTGTCATAATTACAAGATCAAAAGACTTTGGGTATGAATTTTAAACAGAAGCACTGGAAATATATAAAGCACAAAAACTGACGTGTCTGAATATTTGTTTCCCATCACTGTATTTTAAATGTATTATTTGCATTTATGTATTATTAAAATGGGCACACAGTTTAAAAATTCAATATTTAAGATGAGGAATCCGATAACTTATCACTTTAACTCCAGATGTTATGATGAATTTCCACACTGGTTACAATAAGCAGTGGTTCATTTAAATAATCCTTGTTCACAGTGATTGCAAAGGGAATCTTTATCTATTCAATGAAATCATTATGATGGTGACGTTTCCCGATTTGTTTTTGTTTTGAGATACATTGGCCTTAAATCTGTGTTGTGAATCACAATTCAAGGATTAACCAGATTTTTTTTTCAGATTCAGGTTTTTTTTACCATTATCAGTTTTACATATAAAACTCAGAAAATCACTAAAAATGCATAGCCCTTTGGAATCCTATGATAAAAACGGCACTACAAATAAAATGTATTATTATTATTATTAGTAGTAGTAGTAGTAGACAATCACTGCACAAATAGTGATGATAAGAAGAAGAAGAAGAAGAAGAAGAGTTTGAATTCTGTATTTCTGGTTTCTGAATTTCACTTGAATGTAGTGTTGGGCGCTGCATTAATATAGTATAACTCCTATGTTTTATTCCCAGTTATGTGAATTCTGACGTAAATCTTCATACGCATCACGTGATTTCGACCGCACCGACATGGAATTTCAAAACAAAAGTTCCCAAAGTACTTTCTAGGAAACGGGACAATAGGTGGCGTGATTTTTCATTAAGAAAATTCTGGGAATCCCGGTGAAGCGGCCTGAAGGAGTCCTTTAGCTTTTCAGTTGGAAACGTACTAATGAAGCCCTTGAGCAGTTTGAGAAAGCAGTTTTTAATTTTTAGTCTGTGGCTAAAAAACCTGTAAAACAGAGGGTGTGAGGCTATGACCACAATAATCAGCTATATGACTTTATAAAATATTAACCACAATAATAAAAAAAAAAACAAGTCGAAAATCCCTTAATTATGTAGAGGCTAAAAAAGTAGGAAACTCCAAACTTTTTTTCAATTGAAACAAAGGTACACTCGTATGGTGAAGTGCCGCTAGAGGAACTTTTATTTTGACAGCTGGAGCGTCCCCGCAGCCGGAAGAGGCATATGCACCGTGTTGTGGAGCTGAGGAGACATGGGGGTTAAAATAGAAATATTTCGGGTGAGAGATGCTGCTTTTGTCTTTCATGACCACGTGCGTCCATTTAACGCTGGGGAATGGTCAAAGCTGTACAAAAATGACAGCTTTTAATTAGGAAGCTAATAATGCAATGGTGGTTTGCCGGCTATGCTAACTGGCTAGCCTGGCAGGTTAGACAGCAGTGGGGTTAGCTCGAGGGTAAATACTGTTACGATTATTATTATTACTATTATTATTATTACTACTACTACTACTACTATTGTTGTTGTTATTATTATTATTTTACTTATTTCATCTTTTTTTTTTTTTTTTACAGATGATGCTGTATCTGTCCTTCCCCGTCACAATGTTCTGGATATCCAATCAAGCAGAATACTTTGAGGAATACATTGTGAAGAGAAAGGTCAGTCAAACTTCAGATGTCGAGGTCAGAGCTCGTCACACCTGTCCAGAGTCTGTTCCAGCTCCTAATACACCTTGATCGGGTGTAGAGCTCTTTTTGAAGACCAGATTAATATAAAGAATGTTTAAATTGTGAGCCACTGCTGACATCAAAGGTTAGTAGAGTTTAGTTGAAGACTAGGCTTAATGCAGGTGCAGGAATCCATCTCTGGGTATGAACCTGGTGCATGTGTGTTGTATGCTGCAGTGTTGGACAGTAGTGTGTGACTTTAGTGCTGAGAAGAGTTTTGCAGAAGCTCTACTAGTTCTCTTTATTAGTGTAGTATAATCAGGGATGTGTATAACAGGGTATAGACAGTATATACCAGAGGAAACAGTGTATGGCAGAGCTGTAAATGTCTGACCTCACGATTCAGTTAGTTTTTCATTCATGAGAAACTCCTAAATTCTTGGAATGATCTACATATTGAATTATTAGTTAACAGAAATACACTGAATATGCAAACATCACAGAATCTTACTGTACACTGCAGTGGGATATACACAGTAAATAGGCAAGACTTAGTATTACTTTCAATTTTTATGCTTTTTAAGAGGTTTATTTGGCCAAAAAACATTGCAACATCTAAATCTGCAATCGTCACCTTTAAATCACAATATATTAGTAGTGAGAGCTGACATTATGATACTATCATATTTGGGCCTCAGTGTGAGAAGAACAAGTTCTTGCACCATCTTGTGGACTTCAGAAACAGAGTTTTCAAAATAGACATGCTCCAAAATAAAGTTACATTTATAAAAATTGATAGTCGGTGCCAATGTATTGGTAATAATAATAATAATAATAAGTTAGATTTATATTGTGCCAAAAATATTTAGATAGTACTCTGTATAGATAAAGTGATTAGCAGTGTCATGGTAAGCTGCACTAACGCTGTATTATCATTTCTAATTTTAATTATTGTTTATTAGAAACTCGCATTCAAAATTGTTCAGCTTCAGCCAAATTTGCAGCAGCCTCCCAGATTCGAACACAGCACACAGGGTGATTTGTTTAGTGTTAAGAAAAAAACCCACTGCTGTGTTTTGCCTTGCAGAAGCCAAGAAACAGCTGTTTATTCAGGCCTACAGTTGTGGACCTTCTAGTGATCACTGTGAAACGCCAGTTCAAAATGACGGGGACAACTATAAACCAAGTGGCTGCACCAAATCCATCTCGTCCACTTCCTTACCACGTTGTTCTTTACATTTTTGTCTGACAGCAATGTCTCAAACAAAACAGGTTGTCAGTTTTTCCCCTGTCTTTGGCTTATTTTAATTAAATTAATACATTACATAGCAGCAGGTAACACACACTTTGCTAGCAAGATAGCCTAAGCCCACCCTTGATCAAGTTAAGTCAATTTTTATTTCAATTGCACTTTTTACAACTGACACTTTCACAAAGCAGCTTTACAGAATCCAGGTCCAAGCCCCTAATGAGAAAACCAAAGGCAACAGAGGCAAGGAAAAACTCCTTAAACTGTAGGTAGAAACCTTGGGAGGAACCAATATATGTATATTATATATAATAATAAACAAAACCGTCTCAGCTTAAAAAGGTGGAATTTAGCTCAAATTCTATAGCTTGGCACAACGTATCCAACATAACATATGTGTGGTAGCTGAACTAGTCTGGCACTAGTGATCTGGAGATGAGCCCAATGATGGGTGATCTGGTTATAGGAGAAAAGGGGCAGCAGCTCCTAGTGTACAGGTGGTGCCGCAATGACTTTAGGTCAGTTAGGTGAAACATAGGGCTCTTCATATGGGTTCTCTTCACCAGGAGTGAGTGGGTTCTAGCGGTAAGAACTTCAACTAGAAGCTCATTTAAGCTACTGGAACCATGCCTGAGAATACTGGAGCAGGGACGTTGTGAATGCGCTGCACAACGTACATAAAAAACTCATTGGGCTCCTAAGTACCACAGCCGTTTAAGTTTTGGTCCGTCCATTAAGAGGTCTCTAGTTTACTCTCTGGCGATGCCTCTGCCATTTGTGGCTGGGAGTCTAATAGAGAACAACTGACCTCTCTCTCTCTCTCTCTCTCTCTCTCTCTCTCTCTCTCTCTCTCTCTCTCTCTCTCTCTCTCTCTCGGTAGATAAGCTGACCCTCCTTTCCCCCCATCAGTCAGGGGGTCTGGTGTGTCTGTAAGCTGATTTAACTTAAGCGTGTTGCGCTGTCCAGTGAGACATTGGCCTTGTCCTCACATGACTGTGGGGAGATCTAGCCAGCAGGTGAAATTGGAAATGACAATATTGGGGCAGAATGCAAAAAAAAGGAAAAGGTAATAGCGGAGAACGTATTGGTTAATGTTGTGACGGTGATTAGCTTTCATTATTCTGACCAAAGATGTTTGTTTGTTAGATTGAACACCTGCAGAACCTCATTGGAACACTGAGCTCATTATGATGCTCTTGGCACAGACACAACATGGTATTTTATTATGGAACTCAAATGCCCAAACCACAACTGTTCTTTACTGAAACATCTGCATTTACACAAGGTTTTCTTTTTCAGAGGGAGATCTTTCCACCAGATGAGAAGATGCACGTAAGCCTTTCCGCTTTCCTTTTATTCCAGTCCTGATGATCACGGCTTCACTTTAACGTTGCAGAAGTGTTGTGGTCATAATTTAGCAGGTCAGAGTGCTGACATTGTTCTATCACGAACAGAGACAAGAGCTAGAGGAGTTTAAGGAACGCATGAGAGCCCGAAAGGAACAGAGGATTCTGAAACGACTGGGCATGGAGTCAGAAAACCCATTAGAGAAGGAGTGATGTCTTCGTTCCTCGATCAAAGTGGCTGCAATAACACCACCATGACGGAGCCTGGTTTTGGCCCTTCAGGGGACTGTATATATCTGTGTGAAGTTAATTGTAACTTTGCTTTGATTTTTGTAAGTAAAATGCTCTGAAGATCACCAAACAAAAATTATTTTATTCTTTTTTTATTTTTTATTTTATTCCTAATAAAGTAAAACATTCATGTTACATCTGATGAACACTGACCTGTTTTTGCTCTTTATTCCTTTTTTTTAATCAGACTGCATTTTAATTATGTTCAGAAATTTCATTAAGCCTTTTTTTTTTTACTGTTCACCACAAAGAAGAAGGTTTTGCTTCACTGTGATAGATTTCGTTTGTTTGGACCTGGTGTGATCACATGACTCCAGTTCCTGTACCACTGCTTTCAAATTAAAAGGCCTCTGCTGAGTCTGCACATTAACTACTTTCACGCATTGAACAAGACGTTAAAGAGTGAAAGCTATGATTTACTCCTCCCTCGGGTTGATAAATGAAATTTCAACCAATGCCGCGCAATTAATTCAACAAAAATGTGGACGATTTTTCTGCTTTAATCACAATAAGAATGACTAGAGTTTCCATTTGTCTATTATGTTCTCACATGCTGCAAATAATACACTGCTTGTCCAGTTTGGGTAAAACCTTGTCTTTTTATTTCACTTTTCTTACTGTTTATAATTAAGGGAAATTGTTAAATTTTTTTACACAGCTGTATGTGAAACTTTTGAGCATGTTTATCTTAAACAGACAGATCGTCTTCATGAGCATCAGATTGTCCTTGGTAAGAAGAATGATCTGACCATTTCCCAAAATCTTCTACATGTTGAAACTCCTACAAAATGCCTTAAAGGTTCGAGTACTGTTGTGTGCTGACAACTGATAGAAGGGGTGTAAAAAACGTGAGAGCTTTGGCGTTATCACCAAAGCAGCATTTTCACAAATATTTACATGCGATAATGCTTTCGTCACAATAAATCTGCGTCATCTTAAAATGTTTTGTCTGAAATGGAGAAGGAAAGAAAGGAAAAACATTCTGAACTTAAATGTTTGGTAATTGCACATTGTTTACAACATAAAGAGCAGCTGGTGTTATAGAGCAGTAGTGCTACAACGTTAAGGATTTACTGTGTTTCAATGGTGACATCAAGCTACTGTAAACCTTTAAAAAATATCATCTTCTCATTTTCATTCAAATCATTATGAAAAGCTGCGTGAACCCAGACAGTGTTGGCACCACAGATTTAAATGTTGGTGTATTGACTGTTTCATGACTAAAGATCCTGAATAAATGCCTCATCAGTTATACTGCCTGACTGATCATTTTCCGCAGTCATTTTACAATTGTGTCACGAGCAGCAGCATGTGAACTGGGGGTGTTTTCATCAGTTGGATTGAGACAAATACATGTAAATAAAGGAAACAACTATAACCAATGTTGCTGGAATTGCAGGAATTACTTTTAGCAGTGTCAGGTGATGTAGTCATCATTTTGGATGAACACAAATACAGTTACAGTCATTTAAATGGTCTCGCTACTCATCACCTATGTCTTATTAATATTAATGGACAATAGTAGCCCTTTTGTTTTCTATGGCAATTCTTTAGATGGGTGTGTACACGCAAAATATTTTGCAGTGTATTATGAACAAGCAATACAATTTGTCATTCAGAATAAATATTATTTTTTTGCTGAAGTTTGGGGGTGGTGGTCAGAATGATGGGGGGGGGGGGGGGGGTTCATGCTTTTTTTTCTGAGGGG
>JBBPDA010000138.1:2633806-2671352 GCA_037974385.1 Arnoldichthys spilopterus
TCTCTCTCTCTCTCTCTCTCTCTCTCTCTCTCTCTCTGTCTTTCTTTATCTCTCTCTATCTCTTTATCTCTATTTCTCGCTCTGTGTGTGTATATATATATGTGTGTGTGTGTGTGTGTGTGTGTGTGTGTGTGTGTGTGTGTGTGTGTAGAAACTTGTAGAAAATATAGAAAATATACACTTCTAGTACTTGAGTGTATATCTCCTCTGTATTTGGGTGGATTCTGTGTCTGCTATATAAACACTGAGAATATATTTAGTGTATAATCTACTTTGGGATTTGCGTGTTTTTTGTCTCCTGTTTGAAAAACTGCCAAGCAGTGTATATATATTCATTAATAGCCGTTTATGATGCATTATTCACTTTAAAAGGTTAGAGATTCTCGTAATACAGACAAGGATTTTTTGCTCTGTTAGGATTTTGTTGTATTTGATGCATGATACTGTCTTTGTGTAAAGTGTGTTATGTAATATGTTCGAGGACCCAAGCCCAAGCACCCAAACAGATGTGGTTTAAACAGCAGCCTCCTCCATCCACAACAATGCTTCTAATTTCAAACATTTTAGAGACTCTTGCACCCAGTGTCATGCTGTCTGCCTATTAAATATTGTTACATTATGCAATCAGCTTCTAAGCAGCTGGATATTACTGTCACCGCAGTATAATGTACAGGAAGCCATTATGTAATCCCTGAGAATACAGACCATTAACACCATGGGGCTTTACATTACCATTATCTAGCAATCCTGCAAGCAGATTTACCTTTTGAGCTTTCTACTCAGCCATCACACATGCACTAGCTTTACTTTCAGCATTGTGGGCTTAAGTCTTTATTTCAGTGCTGAAGTTGAAGGATTGTGCTGTACAATGTGCTTTATGTTGCTTTTGTCAGTCCGCTAATGGATCGTCTCTCTGAGCTGCCCTTCGTCATATAGACTGGATTCACATGCCATTTAAAGTTGATGAACTGTTAGTGTCTGCAGAAAGAAAAAACATTTCTTTCTTTCCATGTTTTTGTCATTGATATCAACAAAATTAATCCAGAAATGCTTAAACCCAAACCTGTTTATACAGAATGTACATAGAATTTTGTACATGGAAAAAATCAAAGTAAATCTTCATATTTAATGTACATTTATACACACTTCTTTTCTGGGCAGTTTTTGAGCATTTCTATTGGTCCATTTATTATGGAAGTTAGAAAACAATGTTTTAATTTTTTTTTAAATAAGTTGAGATATATTGTTTTCTTTCGACGGGAGTTGTAAAGAAATATATATATATATATATATATATATATATATATATAATGTAATTTTACAGATACAGCCAAACAACAAAGACAGGATCTAACTAAACTACCTAAACCTCATTATGGTTTTTGCAGATTTTTGTTTCGGTGACCATGCATTCTGAATGTGCGCTTTGTTAGGTGTCAAAAGGTTGTGCTGCTTTTTTAATCCCTGTACATTTGCAGGATCTTGCAATGGGATCAGATGCAGATGGGGAGCTTATCAAAGACGCCATGAAGAGCATCGTTCCTGTCCTGCTGGACACAAATATTCAGCCCTATGACAAAATCCGTATCATACTGCTCTTTATCTTCCACAAGAAAAAGGGTGAGGCTCCCAAGGTTTAATGTGGGTCCATCAGGATGCATCGCTAATGACATATTGTCAAAACCTAAAGCTGCGTTTTACATTGCATAAATGTGTTTGTTTTAGTTTGCAAAAACAAAATCTGTAACATGCAATAAAATCATGCTACGTGAACTGACCTTAAGAGTTAACATTTTGAAGATACAGAGATTTGTTCAGACAATGACGATTTGCTCCTACTCTTTGTCAAGAAGGGGTGTAAACTCACAATGTCTTAAGTCTTTAAAACCATCAAAGCAGGACTGTAATGTATTAATATACATAGGCTAAGAATTTTATTTTGGCTAAAATATGTGCCGTTCACTCTTGAATTTTATTACTAATACATCCTATCCGTTCAAAAATTGATGCATGTAAATTAACAGCTCCAGATCAAAGATCTGATGTATTTTTTTACCCCCAAAATCAATTATATCTGGTCTTTCAAACATGTCTTTGTCATCGTGGTAGGTATTGGTGAAGAAAACCTTACAAAGCTCATTCAGCATGCCAACGTGCAGGAGGACAGCAATATCATCACCAACATGAAGCACTTGGGCTGCAGCATTATCGCTGAGGTGAGGGTCAGATCTTTTCTGAAGGTACAGCATAACAGCTGCTGTCCATACTGAGATGTTCTGGCATGTTCTGTAGGGTTCTAATGCTGGCAAAACCATGCCAGAAAGGAAAGAACGGACTGGGAGCACATACCAGCTGTCCCGCTGGACCCCCTTCCTCAAAGATGTCATGGAGGTAGGTGAACATAGTGATTAGAATAGTTTGAATGTTTCTATTTGGCTCCTATGATTTTTTTTCCTGATTGTGCCTTTGACTGGACCTTTCCAGAACATCATTGATGACAAGCTGGACAAGAAACATTGGCCCTTCCTCTCTGAACCCGCCCCCATCACCACCACCCAGACTGCCGTAAGGTAAGGTCATACGGGGATTATGCAAGAGTATTCACTGCTTTGTCTTGTGGAATATGATTAACTGATTTTTACAGTATGAAGTATTGGTGTAATTTTCCCACATGAATTTCAGTCCTCTGGGTTGAAAGGTCATGGTTTGGATGTGCATGTCAGTGTTAGAGAACATTTTATATTATTTTATAAGGGTAATTAATTATTGCAGAAGACCATTCACTCCATAAATTTTACTGTCAGTTCTGTAAAAACCACACAGTGCACATTCATACCAGATAAAAATCACAGTTGTTAGTCATGCTGTAAAAAAAACGACACATTGCAGATTCATACCGGATTAGTCATTCCACGATTACACAATGTTACAATATTTAACTTTTGTTAAAACCAATGTAAAAATGCCTATATTCATCACAGCGAATTTTGATCTTTTCTGGACAGTCCCAGAAAGTTCTAGAAAGTTCTGAAAGATTCCAGAAAGTTCTAGAAACGTCTGGACAGTTCCCACAGTTCCAGAATATTGGAATACTGGAAGTCTACTCCGCATTTAAAGTGAATGGAGAACGTTCTTAAAAACAGATACATTTCAAAATGACATTGTCCTGAGCACATAAGCAACGTTTTTATGGAACAACAGCCGTTTTCTATTGATTTTAGGTGTAAGGGATTGAGAAAACACACTTTGTATCCAGGAACAAAAATAAAATAGAACTCTGTTGTGTTGTTATTGTTAAACTATACAAATTGAATATTCATACGGGGTAAAATCACTATTATTATTAAAGTCAAACCGTAAAGCTACACACTGCAGATTCATATTGGATAAAAATCACTGTACAATCATGAAAGTCAGAATATGAAAATAAAAACATTACAGATTGCAACTCATTCAAAATCATTTCACAGTTGTGCATGTGTGTTTCTTGTAAAATATGTTATGAATTTAGCACCACAGGAGCAGAACCAGTCACACAGATGTAAAGAAGTCTAAATTCATGAATTGAAGCTATTTTCAACAATAACAGTTGTTCAGAATTCTGGGCAGTGAGCATTTTCATGTTGTCTGCAGCAGGTATTGTTCTAAAGAGCAGTTTTATACTACTGATGTACAGAAAGGCTCTACAAATTGTTCATTGTAGCTTGATTGTCTGACTGGTGGTAAACTGATCCCCAGCAGTGCACGGTTTGGACAATGGCACAAAAACAAGACGGCGACGGAGTACCGCAGTGGCCCTCGGCTCATCATCTTTGTGATTGGCGGCGTAACACACTCTGAAATGCGCTCTGCTTATGAAGTCACCCGTGCCACCGAGGGAAAATGGGAGGTCCTGATTGGTGGGTTGAACTTCCCTACAGATGATTTAAAACAAAAACAATTAAATTAAACCACTGCATCACAAGTGTAAAAAGCATTAAAATTTAAAACGTAAAATTTTACATTTTAAAAAATATATATATAAAAAATATTTTCTCTAAATGCTGCTCTTGGTGACTTGGCTGCATTGTTTAAAGTACTCAACACTTCTGATCCAGCTCTGAAACCTGGATGGATCAGGTGGTAAAATGTCATACTTACATGTATATAAATATATGTAATATATAATTATATGTTTTAATCTTTTTTTTAGGTTCTTCCCACATTCTCACCCCAACTAACTTCCTGAATGATTTGAAGAAGCTGGACCAGCCAGCCCAAGCGTCTGCCTAGAAATAATTCCGGCTTTGTGTGAGAGATCTGAAAGCCTGATACTTAGAGTGGAGAATGTTTGAGGAAACCAGTTATGGTTGATCACATGGAAACAGTTGACTCCCCGTCTTTTAAAAATGTACTTGTTTTAAATCTCCGAAGCAAATACAATAGTGTATATATTCATGGTATTTAATTAATTTAAAGAAGACATTTATGGAAATGCTGGAACCTGTTGAGCCGTACATTACGTCTTGCCAATGTATTGATGAAATACTGCATGTGTTCCCCCTATGTTGTGACAATGGAGTGAGCTTTAGACATGCACACTGGATTCACATGTAACACCCTGTACCTTTATTTAGGTGTTCATTTCTTATTTTTCCTCAGATGTTCCTTTCAGCTACACTGTTAAAGCCTCTGCACTTTTAAAAATATTTTAGAAGCTTCAGTTGTCCTTGCATGTGTTATGTATGTAGCATCCCTTGCTAACGAATGAAGGCTAGTTCGTGATATTACAGCGAGGACGGGCTGTTCCGCGCTAGCATATATATATATATATATATATTTTTTTTTTTTCCATTTTTTCGCTTGTCTGGTTTCTTCGTTTATCTAAGCTGTGGTAATGGTATGAAGTGTTTTTAAGACCTTTCAGTTGTTGTACTCTAAACTTCTGCACTTTTTTGTTATCACACTGTTTACTTGGGAAATGTATGTCGGTCTGTTTAGGCTTAAAAATAAACTTTATGCATGTGCTTTATCTTTTTCTTTTTCGTATGAGAGTTATGTAGGCTTGTTTGTATGTATGCAGTGCCAGTACCTTTCTTCTCTTCTTTAAAGGGCTGATATGATGCCGTTTTGGACACTGGCACCAAAGTGCAGTGGAGTACACCATTAGCTCTTCACTCATCTTTACAAGTGGAGCACAACACACTCTGAAATGTGTTAAACCACCCAAGTCTGTGAGAGAAAATGGGAAAGTCGTGATTGGTGGTTGGAGGATTAGGGAAATCAGGTGGATAATTTATAACAAAACAAAATGCAGACATTTGAGTCATTTACACATTAACTGTCTGTCAGTTCATTTGAAAAGATTTATATTGTAATGTTTCCTAATCCTACTGCTGCAGCCCACTGTGTTGGAACAGTTTCAGTGTAAAACGTGAATGTTTTCAGTTCATATAGAGGAACTTAACAGCAAAAAATGGCCCGTTTAGAATTCCCGTTTTGTGAAGTCACAAATACTTAATTTACATATATCCATTTTTTCAGCTTAGGTGGGATTAGCCCAGCCATTCAGATTTCACGTGGTAAGGAACATTTCAGTTTTATCAGCTTAGTCATGCGCGATACTTGACAGCCACATTTACATGTGACAGGTTTAACGGCACTAATAGAAACAGCCTGTTTAATTGTAAAGGCATCAAGAGAGGTTGGAGGCCTCCAGAGCAGAAAATATTGTTAGCAACAAACTAGCCAGCGATTGCTTAATGTCCATTACTTACTCTGTGCTGACTGTTGATTTAGGTAAAATATATATTTGTGATATTTTGTTTTTACCAGTATTTTGGTCTCAGTTTAAATGCTATTTTCTTCTACTGAATTCATTTCAAACTTGCCAGTATTGTTGGATAATACAGAATAAAAGTAGCAGCCCTAGTGATTTGAAAAATTGCACTTTTTCAAATTCTGATTTCAATATAAATATAATTTGGCCCTAGTGGTGCATTGTTTTGTGAGTGAAAATGTCCTTCTGGACCTTCTGTATGTCAATCAGATTAAACAGGTGCAGCTTTATGCCAGGGTCAGTCACTCTAGAAATGCAACATACAACACATGTATTGTGTTATTATGTCTCTTACAAGCTTCAGATGTTTGTACTTAATTTAGGATGGCTGACATTGTGCAATGCCATTAGCTTAGTGTTAACATTTAACTAGATTCCCATATGTGTTTTTTCCTAATTCTTTGCACTGTGTTTTGACATTTATGTCCTGAATGAGGGTTTGAAGGTGGGAACGAAAAGAAACCCAACAGCGTTTTTAGATCGAGGCGCTAGCCTTCCTAAAATGAGCACTATGGCACCAAGAACGTCTAACCCCGGGTGTGCCTGCCTACACATATTTAATCAGAAATGTCCAACTTTCCTATAAGCCATCAAAAATGGCTCTGATATGCTTTTATGTTTTCTTCCTATAAATTTGACATGTGGGCCATTGTTCCCTTTTTTGTAATGTGTTCTTAGTTAACTCTGCCATCTGCCTGGCTTATCTGTAGCTTTGGGATTTTTTGCTTCTGAGGAGTAGAGAAAGGACTCCTGCTGTATTCTCCACTCACAAAAACACTCACAGGTTGTGCAGGTCAAGTTAGGTGACCCAGCGTTCACCACAGCTGTGGTCACAGGACTGATCTTTTAGAGGCACTCATGCCATTTAACACTCAATGGTTCGAACTGTCCAGTATGAAGAGCATTTCCCACTGTGGGGGGGATTACATCGTTTTTATCTAGGATTATGCTGGAGCACAGGCCGGGTCTCTTAATGGGTATGGGTTAATACTTGTTGTACGACACCAGTTAAAAGCGCCTACAATCCTCAGACTCTCTCATTTGACAGTGGAGGGTGTAAGCAGGCAAGAAGCGTTTGTGTAATTTGGTTGTTCTTGTGGCTGAAAAGCTCCACCAGAGTTGCAAAACTTTGGAATATCCTTCATTGGATGCTGGCGTGGTTTGCAGCAGCTGAGGCCTTTTCATGATGAAATCCATGGAAGGGGAAGAGGGTGATTCTGGAGTGAATGAAGTGGCTGAAGAGCATAAGGTAAAACTTTTTAAACATTCATTTTTCAAGCTCTGAACGTTTGCCAAATTGTACACAGCACATTCTACTATTTCATTTACTTACTGTACTATTTTCTTCAGCTTTCGGTTGAGTTAACGTGCACTGTTGTTTATAAAAATGTAAGGACACTTTGCCATCCTCTAAAACTTTCAACATTTTAATTATCTAAGAGAACACTCAGTATAAAGTAGCTGTGTGAAAAGCACACACACAAACTCTATTGACCCAAAGGTGGTTTGCACACCAGAAAGGTATGAGTGTGGACAGAAGATAAAATACATAATATAGTGTTTTTCCTGAAGTAGCAGTGCTATCAGTTGATTCCTCAGGATTAGGATAACCAGTCGTCCCTGTCTCCCAAGAACAGGCCTGTCTCTGGAAAATGTCCCCTTTAACAGCCACACCAAGAAAAAAGCAATGACAAAACTTTTCTTTGCATTTTATATATATTTAGGGCAACAATAACAATAATATTTATTTTTTATTCAATTATTTATTTTTATTTGTTATATTAAATAGTCTAGATTTCTCTTTATCGTAAAACTCTGAACACAAACAAATGAGAGAAAAACTTAAAGCTTTTCAGAGAGATCCACAAAACTTCAAATGTGTGTTAGTTCAACAGAACCACCTGCAGCCTGCATGCCTTTATCTAACGTCCAGTGAGGAAAATCACTGACAAGGTCTAATATTTTAAACAGTGAAATCCAGTGGATTTTTTTGCCATGACTGACCTAAACCAAGTGGGAGTGATGGAACAGTCAGGTTGAGTTAAGATCAGTTCATGTTTTAATAAGATATTATGACTCAAAATGTGCTCGACCAAATTACTGACCAGAACATTTAAAAGGTTAAGAACAGACTGGAAAGAAAAACACCAGGCAGCAGAGCAGATGGGCAGATGCCTTGCATTGTATTTGCCAATAGAGAGGGTGGTTGCTCACTGTAGCAGCTTCATATCACTCTTCTTTTACTGCTAACCACTCACTGGCTTAGTTTTAGAGGAATCTGCTGTGTAAAGAACAGAAACTAGCAAGTGTCAAGTAAATCCACAAAATCACCAAACGTCTTTACCAGGTCGGAGGTAACCCAGGGTTAGAAACCGGGGTGGGGTTACGGGAATCATACTAGCAGGTGACAGGAAGCTGATTCATAGGCGTACAGTCTACTTGGGATTAGCTCATCATCAGTCATGTCCTATTTCTCTTCTCTTCTTTATATTCCTGCAATTCTAGGCACTGTGACATCTTCCTCCACAAATCCGTCTCCTCACAGGCTCTTCTGTCTTGGAAACACACTGATAACAGTGACCTTCATGTTCCCAAACATTTAGACAAGGCCTGTGCACACACGCAGGCTGAACAGACCTGATCTCAGCAGAGTTAACACTTCTGTGACAACTCTCAACCTTAACCTTAGTCTTAATGAACTTTAAAGTACGCTAACCGCCTCGTCATTTGACTCCAAAACAACCTGGGAATTAACTGAACAAATCAATCACTCTGTAACTTCCTTTACAAACTGGAGATGGGGAACATGACTTTTCACAAAAATTCAGTCCGAAGATTTTTCTTTTGCGTTCATTTATAGCCATAGACCTTGAGCTGTTTCCCTTTGTATTTCTCATTTTCTAGGAAACATCACCAGCAGAGAAGGAGCAGAGCTCAAGCTTTGTGCAGGATCCTCAGCAGGGTGGGATGGAGGAACAGCGCAGTGACCAAGACCAAAGAACAGCAGCCACAACCGAACCTTCAGCCACTAGCAGTGTCCTGGGTCAGCCTTCACATTCTATAAAGCTCTGTTTACCAGTTTAGACACAGTACACAAATGACTGTGTGTGTGTGTGTGTGTGTGTGTGTGTGTACGCAGATGCAGGTACACTTTTCTCCTACACTTATGCTATATTAAGCACACACTGACATTTATATTTTGAACAAGAACACTGTCTGTTGTATTGTACTGTTACCAAACTTTAATTCTAAGAAGGATGATGCGGGTGAGTTCAGAAGGCTGGGGGTGGGGCATGTGCTTTAGGAAAACGTGCTGCATAATACAGGGCCTGAGATATAAACACAGACATTTAAAGTTTTGATGTGAAATGGTTCATTGTAGAGAAAATCTGTTTTTTTTACAGTACTGAAGGAGCAAAATCTAAGTGTTAAACAATATTTCAGGCATCAAGCAGAATATTTATAATAATTTCATGCAATGACTTTCTGTGAGATCACTTTTAGAGGCATTAAAATCTTTAGACGTCTGGTTCCATTCACCACTACTGTGAACAGTTCAGACTCGGGAAGTTTGTCTACAATGGGATATTTCACATCGGATCACTCCAAATGACTATTTCCGTCTTAAATAATGAAATTTGCAGAAATCTTTATAAAAGTTCCTGTTTCATTTAATTCATTTAATTAATTACAACATTTTTTGAGCTATTAATTACAACCAGAGAATATAAATAGAAAATATTCGAAAATATATCTTCCAGTATATATCTTTTGTTGTTTTTCATTGGTTTGAGTACCTTTCGTACATGCAAGGCAACTTAGTTTGTAAAAGTGTGTGTGTTTGTGTCTGTATGCTACAGCATTGGTACAGTTAATCTTAGGGGACTTTTTTAGGTTGATGGCCGGTATGGCATCCCCTTACTTCCCCTATGAAACTGAGCCCTGCTGTTGGCCCTTAAAACTGTCTCAAATTTCTCATCTCCCAGATGCTACCAGTATAGATGCTGAGAAGTTCTTCAGACTGGTGGCCGCGAGTCAGAGCCGGCGGATGGATGACCAGCGAGTGTCGCCAAGCGTATTGCCAGGGCTAGAGATATTTTCCAGCAAAGGAAGTGCATTAATGAATAAATGGGAGTCAGACCAGCTGTGCAACTTTGTCCTCAGAGCACAGGTGACTGTTCCACTATTTGGACATGAAGCAAGAGACATGCACATCACAGCACGGGGCCTCTGAAAAGTATCAGCATGTCTGTTCATAGAACAACCTTTCTTTATTCATTCATACAGTAAAGACATGAAACAACACACCTGCATCTGCTGCAACATCTGGCCTTCTAGCAATGTTAAATTCATCCACTCTCACAGCACAAAGATCATGTCATGAATTTCCATTATAAAATTTGAGGAAATGTGAATATTTAAACTTTGCAGGATTTCAAACATGGGCTTCAAAAAAGGTTTAAGTAATTAAATTTATAATCACATCTGTAACATCTAAAACACAAGTTTTAATGCATTTTTGGAACAAAAATCTTTGCATGACCTGAAATTCAGGCTTGATTTTTTACAAGAAAATTCATGACATGACATGTTCTGTGAGACGGCACAGAATAAACTGTAACTGGTGCAAACAAAGACATTAATCAGAGCGAACGTTAACATTAGATTGTAATAAAGATGTTTAATGATTTTCCAGCTCTGTTCTGAATGAGTCTTCACAGGAGAGGTGTTTCAGAGAACATCGTCGATCTTTTGTTTAGGAAATAAACTCTGTTGCACTTTATTCTAGAGGAACAAACCACAAGTTTCATACAATTTGATCCTACATCGATTATTTTAGCCAAAGATCTGATGATCTGATCAGAGATGCAATTGGGCTCGATTTTGAGGTCTGCAGTCAGTATGAAATATAATGACATTTGCAACTTTTCCATGATTTTCTCACACATAAAACAAATTATAATGTGAATTTTATTGAAGATCGAATGCAGAAGTGTCGTCATAACAGAAGCAGCTTCTTGGTACAAAACACTGCCCACAGTAAAATGAAGAAATATTAATGGTGGACTGAACACACACATCGATTTCTATGTGTCATATCTATAGGATTACGTGCTATTTTGGTCGATGCATCAGTTTAGACTCCTACAGAGAATCTACAGATGCTTTAATCATTAAGAAACTGTCTGGTTAAACTCTATGGATTGTCAACAGCATTAGGGTTAATGTAAGGATAAGAATTAGATTTACGTTTTGGGTTAGGGTTCAGTTTCAGCTAAGATTTAACAGAATCAGGATGTTCAGCTGTATTACATTGATATTTATATGAATATTAGAGAAATAAATTCATCTACATGTTCATTTATCATAGTCAACTAAGGAGGTTTTAGATCACGCCAAGAAAAGTAGACACGAGTGACTGGTACTGTATATGGATTACCACTTTTTCAGAGCTCCAGGATGGAGGACCAGAGATGCGCTCCACCACAAATCATCCTGACCCCTGAGTCCCCTGTCTCCGCAAGAAGGTTTTCTTCCAGACCAGCTTCTCTCACTCCAGATCCAGACACACTCTCCAAGCCCCCGCCTAGATCTGCCTCTTTCAGCCCCATCTCAGAGAAGGAGAGGATGCAGGCTGAAAATAATACTCACACCCAGGTGAGAGTTGTTCAGTGTTTTTGTCTCTGTTATCTCTTCAAGTGTAAAACTGAGGAACCAAATAAATGATGTTCTCTCTACTCTTTAATCCCCTAATCCTTCCTCTTGACCATCAGACTCTTTCCCCAGCCGAGCAGGAACGCTTACTCTCGGTAGTCTATCAAGCTATGCGTGGGCGAATGGAGGATCAGCGCTGCTACCTGGACCCCAGCATGCGGCCGACCCCTGCCACAAACATCCTCCCTCAAGGTTAGTGTGGAAATATGTGATCATCACAAAACAAAGACGGTAGAACAAAACAGAACATTTTATTCATTTATCCTCCTGTGACATTTTTCTCCGGGACAGGAATGGAGCCTGATCAGTTTTTTAAACTTGTGGCCAAAATCCAGAGCCATAGGCTGGATGACCAAAGGGTAGCACTGAATTTTTTGCCGGGGATACAAACGCCTAGCAGTGACACACAGAAACCCCTGATTGTGGAAGACACCGAAAGACTTTACAACACAATCTCCAAGGCACAGGCAAGTAGTAATGATGCTCATACACTGCTCATCAAAAGTTGTTTTGATTTTTTCGCTCTTAATTTTTTAGTTTAAAATGCTGTAATTCAGGGATTTGGACACATGTCCGCTGGAGAAATGCGCTGCGATTGACAATTGAGCAAAACTGTGGCTGCTGTATTCTCCATGTTCAGTAAGCAACTTGATAGGTAGATATAGCATTAAGAGTCTGGCCCAAGGACTTATATTTGAATAGTAGTGTTGTACCTGCCAGGAAAACTCAAACATGATCGTCTGCGTTTTTGCCAATGGTTCTCCTCAACTCTAGACCTTAAATTAACCTTCAGGTCCTGGATCAGAATTTGCATATTCAGCCACTTCGGTCACACTGTATGTTGAACCAAAGGCTGTTTTTTTTTGCTAATTTTAGTGCATATTTTCTTTAATGTTTTAACAAAAAGCACAAAATATTAACCTTTATGTTTTATTTTTTCTCAATATATTCAGTTCTGCAAATAATCTTTTTTTTATCATCTAAGAGTGCAGACGTGTTCTCTGTAGTGGATGTGCATGCCTTCGTTTAGAAAATCAACAAAACTGGTTTTATAATCCACTATACACTGGTTTACACATAAAGAAGATTTTATGCATTAAAGGCAGAGTGTCCATGCTTTTCTTCAGTCCAAAAGGATGGATGAGCAGCGGTGCTACGCGCCCCATATACAGCTGGGGTCCCCAGCTCCTCCCCGGAAAGTCTCGGCTGAGCCTGGCTCCCCCATAGAGGAGCCACCTGGACCACAATCATCCAGCAAATCCCCCAGGAGATCGTCAACAGCAGTCAACCCTCCTTCAGAAACACACCGGCACCAAAATAACAGCAACCATGCATCCCAGGTATTTACTTGAAGTAGTTGTATTCTTTACTGTATTTCCTTTAATGGCATATCCACTAACTTGTGTAAAGCAGTTATTTGTCCTGCCTAGTGCAATTTGGCCGAAAAATATAAAGCATACAATTTTGTTTTACCCATAATATCAGGGGGTAGTGGTGGCGTAATGGTTAAGTGAAAGTGACTCTTCGTCATTGTGAACACACTCAAGCACCACAACAAAATGTGACCTCTGCATTTAACCCATCCCACGTGCACACGTGGAGCAGCGGGCAGCTACCAACAGCACCCGGGGAGCAGTGTAGTATAGCTCAGTAGTGCCCGGGCTGGGACTCAAATCTGCGACCTTCAGGTCCCAAAGGCAGTCGCCGGTTCAAATCCGAGTAGCACTGAGGTGACCATGAGCAAGGTACTGTCCCTAAGCACTACTCCCCAGGCACTGTGTACGTCAGCAGCCCACTGCTCCTACACAGATGGGTCAAATGCAGAGGTCACATTTCGTTGTGGTGCACTGTGTTCCCGTGTTCACAATGACAAATAATCACTCACTTGCCACACATCACATTATAAAGTAATCTCAAGTGCAGTGTTTCACAAACCAAGATGCTGTAATAGCCTTGCTCTTCTGGTTTCTAACACTGCTTGACTTATTCGTTAAATACAAAAATTGACAAAGTAGAGACAAAAGCGAGTTGTCAGGATAGCCTTGCAATGTCCATTTCATTAGAGGTCAGTATGTCATGCAATGTCCAGAGTCACGTAAGCAAGTAAATTACGATTTGAGGCAAGCTTCATACACCCATTAGCTATTGCTGATTGACTACAAGGGGAAAATCGTGTGAATCTGTTTGTTTTGCTTCAGGTGCCGGTCAGTACTAACCAGGAGCAGTACTTTGCTGTGGTACAACAAGCGCAGAAATGGATGGAGGACCAGCAGCATTCCTTCAATCCAAATGGTAATAAATTGTGGGTGAATTCCTGTGGGTGAATGAAAGTGTCCCTGCGGCCTTGTCCCAATAGGTGGAAAGAAGAACAGAGATTCTTACTGCTGCAAAGGAGGAACCAGCTTCCTAGTAATGCCAGTGGTTTCAAATTGAGATTGGGATTAGATTGGGCATGTGCATACATAGCTTTGTCCAGGTGTGCACTTGTACCTGCTAGTGTGGTTTGATGTTTCCTTATTTGTATTGAGGCACATAAAAGCTATTTGAGTAGCAATAGCTCTTTGTGGTGAACCTTCAACCTGCTAAACATGAGTGAACAAGTCGCAAGACACATGCACAAGCTGTTTTATATCTAAAGAAAGTGAAGCATAGGAAAATGAACTGGAGGAAAATGTGCTATTGTTTCATCTTTGAATTTGGAATGTGAACTGCAAAACCAAACTTCTCCACATGATCTCACTTCCTGATGTTTTTCATTCAGCGCTTAGTACAGAACAGTTCTTCTCCCTCGTGGCCAACTCCCAGAGTAATCGAATGGATGACCAGCGAACTGCAATGCCACCCGTCCCGACTGAGAGGCCATCCATTCCACAAATCATCCTGACCCCAGGGTCACCTGCAGCTTCCTCCAGACGCACCTCCCTTACTCAGGATCCAGACTCGCATACCAGGCCTCCCCCCAGATCTGCCTCTTTCAGCCCTGTTTCAGACAAGGAGAGGATGCAGTATGACAATATTTCCACAAAAGTGAGTCAAATGGGAATTTTCTCCATTTTCCCGAATTACCTTACATGTAGTCAAGTGTTTGTTGTCTTATATTGCAGTACAGATGCTTTAAACATCTCACTATGCACACAGAAAATTACATTCTTGGTGATGTTCATGCTTTGGTTGTACGAGGGTATTAAGGTACATTTGTCGTCTGTGGGGGTGTTGCTTGATTTAAACTGGAAACCTGATTTGGACACTGCGTGCGCAATAACTTAAAGTCATTTCCACTATTGTTTTACATTGCTCTTTTAAAGCATATTGTACTACAAGTTCAGTGAATAACAGCTGTTGGTCATAGAACAGACAACCTTGAATGTTCATATGTATGAATCTGTAAATATGTTTACGATAATAAAAAGATTATTAAGAATTATTTAAAAATGATATCATTTTAGTTTCCCCACTTCAACTTGGGTAACAAAGGGGGCACATAGTATACTAGTGGTATTCATTTGTTGACCTGAGGGGTTTGGGGGATTTCTTGTTGTATATCCACTTCCTGTATCTATCGTTTCAAAATAAAAGTTCTAAGCAATATCGTTATTGCGACTTTACTTATTATCAGTGCTTTTGTGTCACAAAAAATTCACTTAGGAATGGAAGCATTGATATTTACGTAAGGATTTGTCTGTTCTTATTTATGTGGGTTCTAACACTATGACATGCTGATATTGATCGAATTGGACAACGTTGTGTAGCTAAAACAGTAGTAGTAGCTTTTTTGGAGCTTGAATTTGTAGCTTTGTATTTTTTTCCCCAGCGTCGTACAGTGTTAAAAGTAAGTAAGCTGTGCTTGAAGGCAAGTGTGTAATGATTTATGCCTTTTCCACACTACGTGATTGTGAAGGTGGTGGAATCGCTGTACTGTTCACACTATATAGTCTCCAGACTCCCAATCACAAGTCAGACAGTTGTGTAGTGTGATCAGAGAAGTGGTAGTGGGGTCACCAACTACACCATCCTTAAGCACGACTGGTCCGTATAGTCTACAAAACAACGTTACGTCTAAATGTCAGTTTAAGAATCGGGTTAATAACTGAAAGCGCTCTTCTCTGTTGCAGCTGACCTTCCAAGTGTCTGTGTGCCTCGCTCCTCCCAGAGAGGTGAGTTAAAGTTATTAGTTATTATTAGTTTGCTGAGTTACCTAAATGTTTTCTAAGTAATTAAACTCAAATGTCTCAGTTTGAATGATACACATTTGAACCGATCAGCCATAACATTAGCACCACCTGCCTAATATTGTATAGTCCAGAACAGCTCTGACTATGGTGCACTGTGTGTTCTGACCCCTTTCTATCAGAGTCAGCACCACTTTTTAAAAAAAATACTTGCTCTCTTGTGAGATCAGACCAGATGGGCTAGCCTTCACTTCCCTTGTGCATAAGTGAGCCTTGGGTACCCATGAGTCTGGTGCAGATTCACCAGTTGTCCTACCTTGGGTCACTTTTGGTAGGTACTAACTACTGCACACCTGAAACACTCCACAAGACCTGCCGTTTTGGAGGTTTTGTGACTCAGTTATCTAGCCATCACAGTAAGGCCCTTGTCAACATGGCTCAGATCCTTACACTCGCCCATTTTTTCACTTTCCAGCACACCAAAGGTTAACGGTTATTTGACTAAATGTTCACTTGTTGCCTAAACCCCCCCCCCCCCCCCACAGGTGTCATGAAACAACTAGATAGTCAATGTTATTCACTTTATCTGTCAGTGGTGTTAATGTTATGGTTAGTTGTATATGTGCCATGGTGGATCAAAAAGAAGCAAATTGTTTGCTTTTTTCAGGGAAGCAGCACAGACAATCAGCAGGGTTCCTACCCTGATGTCTACCTGATAATTGGACCACCAGGTGGCAAGGGTTTTGTACTCCCTCTCACGCCTATGGTTTGTGGGCCCACCTCTCTCGAGGCGACTCCCCGGTCCAGAAGACATCACTCCAGGTCTCCTTCTCCTCATAGGGCCCACACTAGAAACGCCCACCCCAGGTCCTCCTCTCCAAAGCCTACCCTGCAATCCTACCCCATCAGTACGGATGAAGATTACTTCTCTCTCATTCAGAAAGTTCACACCGCACAGCTTCAACAAGGAAACGCTACGGAGAAGAGCCAGGAGGCTGGGAAGGGAAGAGGAAAAGGAGATGGAAGAAAAGAGAGGAAAGATCGAGCAAAGAGAAAATAAGCAATGCGCATATTTACGTCACCTCCATTTACTGGCCATTTTATCAGAAACACCTGTCTTAGTGGTGTACTTTGAAAGTACTTAATTACAGACTGTAGCCCTTTTGCTGTGGAATGTGTCAGCCCTTCTGGACCAGCAGTGATGAGTTAGTGGGCCACACTAATAGCATGTCCCTGACATTGACATGATGGTTCGGTTGGTAGGGTTGGGTGATATATAGCGGTATATTTAGGCTATATCGAGATATATATCCATTTTCTAAACCGTTTCTTCCGAAGCTGGAGCCAATCCCAGCTGACTGCGGGCCTAAGGCGGGGTTCACCCAAGACAGTAGGCTCAACCCATCGCAGGGCAACACACAGACAGACAAACATTCATACACACATTCACACCTACGGGCAATTTAGAGCATCCAATCAACCTACTGCAGCCTTTGGACAGTGGGAGGAAACTGGAGAACCCGGAGGAAACACACGCAAACACAGGGAGAGCTCGCAAACTCCCCATAAAAAGACTCCCATGGCCGACCCGGGGATCGAACCCAGGACCTTCTCGCTGTGAGGCGACAGCGCTAACCACTACACTTAAATGCTTGATTTTACCTTTTGATGCACACAATGGGACCAATTGCACCCTCGCAGTCCCAGGAACATATTTCTGCATTAAAACTCTTCTTTATAGTAGGTAAGTGGTCTAGTGATTATGACCTTCCTCTTGTGAACAGAAGGTCACAGGTTCAAGTCCCGGTCCGGGTATCACTGAGGTACCCTGAGCAAGGTACCGTCCCACTACACTGCTTCCCAGGCACTTTTGATAGCTGCCCTCTGCTCCACGTATGGACAGGTGATGGGTTACACGTATGACAAATCACTTTCATTCGTTAGTGTTTTTTTAAATTATTTTATACTTGTTTGCAAGACATTTACATTTATTCATTTCGCTGACGCTTTTATCCAAAGCGACTTCCAGGACAGAGGAAACAATCAAGCACTCGCTTTGCATAGAGTAACAAGAAAAGGGAGAAATCACAACCCAGTTCATTAGGCCTTTAACTGGCAGAATAAAGAAACTAAATGACAATTTGTACTCAGTGTTCACAATATAGAACAGCATAGTAATGGAAAATAGTCCACTCGATACATTGCCCAGCCCCATGGCACTGGTAAAAGTAGGTCAGTCATAGCAGTGTTGCTGAGGTCTTTACCTGCTGTTACCCTCCAAATACATCAGGCCAAGAGCGGCTCTGTGGTCAGAAACTGACCATTGATGGAGGGCTAGAGCAACACAAAGAGGGCATAAACAGATTGGTTAGTTTCTCTATAACAGGGGATCACCTCTCTGAATGATCTTTACCATGTAGTTATGCAGTTCCGGTAAGTTTCAGTGTTCCTGTAGTAGTGTTGTATATGTAGTAGTTCAGTTTTCTGTGACGAATGAAACCAATGTAGACTGAAGTAACAGATGAGTGCATGAGTTCTGTTTTTTTTTTTTGTTGAACTGAGTGACCGGTTCAGACTTTCTTAGAGGACAGTAGCTACACATAGATTAAACCACAAACATCCCTTTCACTTTTGTAACTAATTCAGTGTAGTAAATTCAAATAGATATCTGACACATATCCAGACATAATCGGCTCACGGGAGCATGAGTTGTGTACAGTTAAAAGAATAATTCAATTTGTCTTAAAAAAGATGTTTGTATGTGAAATACATGCTTCTTAAGTGAGACACTGCAAAAAAATTAAATTGTTTTAAGAAAAATAAGTATTCTACAAAACTTTTTGTCTTTTTTTGTCTTTTATTCTATTCAAACAAAAAAAAATTGAATTTGAATGTTGTGTGTACGTTGTGCCTTTTTACCCACTCAGGTATAGCTAGTGTAACTATATATATATATAAATGTGTGTGTGTGTGTGTGTGTATTTCCCCCTGGTTTTCCACCTGCTAACTAGCTCTTCCAGCTGTGGGCTGTGAGCCCCCTCTCACTCAGAGAGACTCAAATTCTCAGTATTCCTAATGTTAAAACAACTAGAGCTGTAGTGAAGTTGCTTAGAGTATAATACAATTTATCTGATTAATTTGGAGGTTGAGAGGAAATTTACCCAGGGATCACTGTTAAAACATTTTGGGATTTACCAAGTCTCTACAATTAAACCTCAGGTCCAGGGTGAAAAAAACTAAAATTTGAATGTGTGCCATAAGAAAGATCCTAATTTCATCTATAAAATTCTAACACTACCAACAGTACGTTTACCTGGAGTTCACCTGATGCTACTAGAACTCTTTTCTAATTAATCACTGACAAGCAGTTGTGTTCCTCATTAACGACAGTACAGTTACTTTACTCCAATAACAGGATCCTGCAAAGGATCCCAATTACTATTCTCTGCTTTTTGTGATGTAACAAAAACCAATACAAATGCATTCACCTGCCTCTTCCACCTAATGCAGTTTAGCCCCACCCATTCTCAATGCAGGGCAGGTACATAGATAGTCAATGTTATTCACTTTAGCTGTAAATGTTTTATATCTTGAGGCTGATGTGCTGATGTTCTTTGACAAGGTCTGCATTGTGATGTCTAGATAAGAGCATTTACAAAACACAGGTCTTTCAGAGTGTTTCAGTTGTTAGTACCTAGCAAAAGTGATCCAAGGAAGGACAACTGGTAAATCAAGGAGTAGGTTATGGGCACCCAGTGCTCACTGATGCATGTGAGGAGTGAAGGTTAGTCTGTCTGGTTTGATACCACAGAAGAGCTACTGTGGGTTAAAAAGTGATGCTGACACTGATAGAAAGGGGTCAGAACACACAGTGCACCACAGTCAGAGCTGTTTTAGCAGCAGGAGGGACACACTCAATATCAGGCAGGTGGTGTTAATGTTATGGCTGATCGGTGTATATATTTTTCTATATTTTCCGATCAGTCCAGAAAAAGTCTGGCCATTGTTAATACAATAAGAATGTTTATGTGGGATTGATGTAACCTGGCAGCCAAGGAGGGTGTAAAGCTCTTTTGCTTCCCTAATGAATCCATCCTTCCATCCATCCATCCATTTTCCGAACTGCTTCTTCCGTTTCCAGGTTGTGGAGAAGCTGGAGCCAATCCCAGCTGACTGTGGGCCTTAGGCTGGGTTCACCCAGGACAGGAGGCCAACCCATCGCAGGGCCCCTAATGAATCATGTTTGCGAAACCTTTTAATGTTCAGGTTCTTAAAAATAAAATCTAATGTTTCTTTTAGAATCTTTACATTATGTAGAGGTTCTTTACATTAAAAAAGCTATAAACACATCTCATTTGCAAAAGCAGTTCCCCAAAGAATCACTGAAATGGTCCCAGTGGAGTCAAAAACAGTTTATGTGTGACTTAGCCTTCAATCCTTCCTTTTAGCAGCTTTAGTTTAAACATCAGACTACAGGCTAAGCCCGAGCTCAGAGAGAGTGATCGTGACCAGATTTCTACGGCATTAAAAGAAGGTTAATCCCTTTAACAAGGGTTTGTTTGTAAATTTTCATCCCGTTTTCTGACATGGATGTATGTAAGTAATGCAAGATCTGCTCAAAAACAACATTGTCAGGCATTTTAGTGGACATTAGGGAAGGATTGAAGGTGCATTAATAAAGGATTAAAACTAATGTATTGTTGGTCATGAAGGGGTCGCAGGTCGAGGTACCGTCCTGCCCACACTGTGGTGTACAAATAGCCACTTTCACTCAGCAGGATGTTTCTACGGCGCTGTTTGGCAAACAGTCACTAGGTGGCAGTAGTGAGGGCTATGAAAGCCAAGTTCAAGTTTAACCCTATAGTGTCCAGGTCGATAATTTGATCGAGCGCATTTTGAGCCCTTATCTTATTAAAACGCACTGAACTTAACTCAGTCTGACTGTTCCGCCTCTACCGCTTGGTTTAGGTCATTTATGGTAAAAAAAAAAAACCCTGGATTTCACTTTGTCTTTAATTAGCAGACCTCTTCTTCGCTGGACGTTGGAACAGTGCAGAAGTTTTAAGAGAATCCAAGAATTTTCTTAGATTTTTACAAATGTAGATTTAAAAATAATACATAAAAATTAATAATTGAAAACAAAATTAAACATTATCGTTATTATTGGCCCAAATTAATATAAAATCCAAAGAAAATATTTGTTCATGACTTTTTTGTTGGTGTGGCCATTAAAGGGTTAAAGTCATACACAGGTAACAATAAGACATTATTACTCTATTTACCTTTAATTATTACTCTAATTACTTAAAACTATTTATTACCTGTAATACCTGTGCAATAATTCCTATAATTACCTACTGTGCAATAATAATTACTCACACCATCCCACAAATATATCATTACTCTGTGTTGTTTTTTCATCCCACAACCATTTATCATTACTCTGTGGACTGCTGCTACTCCTACACTTTAAACATAACCTTTCTTATTTTTCTTAGATATTTTTTTATATTATATTTTTTGTCTTATTTTTGTCTTTTATTCATTTCTCTTTTTATTTATTCATTGATATTCATCTATCTATCTATCTATCTATCTATCTATCTATCTACCTATCTATCTACCTATCTATCTATCTATCTATCTATCTATCTATCTATCTATCTATCTATCTATCTATCTATCTATCTATCTATCTATCTAATAAAACGCATGGACTTAAAGCTACTTCAAACTTGCAAAATAACATAAATAATATTTCTGAAGTAATAAAAGTAGAATAAAATAAAAATAATACAAGGAAATGTAAAATAATTATATATGCAGAAGGTACTTAAAGTGTTCAGTGCTCACCGGTTCATTATAGCAGGCCTATGAATAAGAAGGTGTAGGTGTAGTACCGTCTTCAAAGGGAGGGGGCGCAGTTCGCCTATCCTGTCAGAACACAGGCGAAGAAGAAGAAGTGGGCGGAGTTACCGCGTACACAACACGTTCAAAGGAGCTTCAGAGCTACGTTGGTTAGCTCGGTTTTTATCGCTCATATCTCCTGCTCTGGTGGAGGAAAACATGCCAACTTTTAACGGGAAGCCAGACGTCACGTTTGTATGTACCGTGCTGTGTTTTTCTGTGTCTCCTGATACAGTTGTCCTCTCTAATTCTCGCTGGTAACGGAAAGCTAGCGCAGGCTAACGGAACTCTTCATTACGACCAAACTTTTCTTTAGCTAAAAACACAGTTATTGTCATTTCTGCTCATTTATCGAAACCTTTTTTAATGTAAACTCTCTTACTGAGCGTTATTTAATGAAAATAGCTGTTTTGGGGTATTTTAGCTGTATTCACAACCAGCTTCCGACATACTTGAACTTCAGGTCTAACAAAGCTACTTACTCGATTGACCTGTCCAGGGTATGTGCTCAGAGAGTCTGAGTCTTTTTCGTGCAGGTGTCAACATTGAACAAAACCAATCCCAAAAATTATTACAAATACACTAAAGAATATACTGTAAAATAGTGTACAGTAAACAACAGACTAAACTGTAAAATAAGTCCAACATTTGGGTCCAGAATTTGTCTGACCCAATAGTGTTTTAGAATATTTGGCATTTGGAAATGTTTAAAACCGAATGCATATTAGTAACTCCTATAGACCATTTTTAGTTATGATTTTTTTTGCCAGCAATGTTTCAGAAAGGATAGGACAGATGTGCCCATGATTTCCAAAAAGAATGTTTAATCTTGATCCATCATCCATCAGGACTGTTTTCCACTTCGTAACGGACCATCTGAAATGATTCACATTTTACACAGTGTTCTGTTTAAAATGTGGAAACATGGTTGTAACTTAATCCACAAATTTTTATCTCAGGAAGAGGATGACTTGCCTTACGAGGAAGAAATCATCAGAAATCCGTACTCCGTCAAGTGTTGGATGCGCTATATTGAGCACAAGCAGAATGGCTCAAAGTCCGTGCTTAACATGGTTTATGAACGAGCACTGAAAGAGCTGCCTGGCAGGTGAGTACATGCACTTGATTTGAGAGACCTCGGCTGCTCGGTGTTCATGAAACCTTTAGAGTAGAAGTGCTGGTTTATGATCAGATTATTAATTAGTGTGACTTTACTGATGGAAAGCATTAGATCAGAGCTCCTACCTACTCCTTCCTACTCCTAGTGGGCAGTGGTGGCCTAGTGGTTAGGACGCTGCCTTTGGGACCTGAAGGTTGCAGGTTCGAGTCCTGGCCTGGGCACCACTGAGGTACCCTTGAGCAAGGTACCATCCCACTACACTTCTCCCCGGGCGCTGTTGGTAGCTGCCCGCTGCTCCACGTGTGCACGTGTAATGGGTTAAATGCAGTGGTCACATTTCGTTGTGGTGCTTGAGTGTGTTCACAATGACAAAGAGTCACTTTCATTTAAAGATGTTTTTAACAGTGGCTGTTGTTTTAGTTGCGGCACTCTTAAAATTTTTATTTTACGATTGTTCATCTTGTTTGTCGCCTGCCCAGCTACAAATTATGGTACAACTATCTGAGAGAGAGGAGGAAGCAAGTTAAGGGGAGATGTGTAACAGATCCGGCTTATGAGGAGGTCAACAACTGCCATGAGAGAGCACTGGTGTTTATGCACAAGGTGAGACTGGCTATGTTTTTTTGCTGTGATATAACAGGAAAGTTCATCAAACTGCAAGGTGGGGCTTGGGTTTTGTCATACTTCTAGCTAAAATGTTGTGCATGACTGCAAATGATTACAAACCAAAATAAACTTGCTATATATATTTTTTTAAAATGTTTCCTCTCTCTGACTCTTCAGATGCCAAGGATATGGCTGGATTACTGTCAGTTCATTGTGTCTCAGCGCAAGATCACAAGGAGCCGTCGAACGTTTGACCGGGCACTCAGAGCCCTACCTATTACCCAGCATCCCCGAATTTGGCCTCTATACCTCAAGTTTGCCCGAAACTTACCCTTACCTGAGACTGCTCTCCGTGTCTACCGTAGATACCTCAAGGTAAGGTGTGATTTGCATTTGGTAAACACAAGCTTGACAAAATAGTCCCTACTCAACAGCTCATGCAATGTAATGCATTATAATACCACAACACTACTGAAGTTCGTGCTCCATGAACATATTGAAACTTAAGTCTAAGAAGGCACCACAGACACTTCCTGTTGACTTTCAGCTTAGTCCTGATTCACTCTCTCCTCTGTGGTCTGATAAGCTTTCGCCAGAGAATGCGGAGGAGTACATTGATTACCTGCGATCTGTAGGACGACTGGATGAGGCAGCTGTCCGACTGGCGGCTGTGGTCAACGATGAAAGCTTCGTCTCTAAAGAAGGGAAGTCAAACTACCAGGTCAGCATGTAGTTCTTACATTTAGAAACGTCATTGATTCTCTGTTTTAAAAGCTTTGCACCTAATCCGCATGCCTATTGAGTTTTTAAATGTTTTAACCTGGTCTCCCATTGCAGCTGTGGCACGAACTGTGTGACTTCATCTCCCAGAACCCAGACAAGGTGACCTCACTGAATGTGGGCGCCATCATTCGTGGTGGCCTCACTCGCTTCACAGACCAGCTGGGCAAGCTCTGGTGCTCGTTGGCTGACTACTACATCCGTAGTGGTCATTTTGAGAAGGTGCGACTCATCCACTCTTTGTCGCAATTATTTTATTGTTTCTTTGATCCAGAAACGAGCAGCCTTTCCAGCCACTCAGATCGCAGTGAACATTTGCCTTCTGTTGGTGTTGTAATGGTTAGAGAGTTGCTCTTGTGACCTGAAGGTCACTGGTTCAAATCCCAGGCCGGTAGAAGTTCTACTGATGTACCCGCCAGCAAGGTACAGGCCGCAAGCACTGCTTGCAAGCTCAACTGCCCAGTGCTTCTACATGGATTGGTTGAATGCAGAGGTCACGTTTTGTTTTGGTGCGTTCACAATGACAAATGATCACTCCCTGTCTTCATACTTCAAGGCACGCGATGTTTATGAGGAGGCTATCCAGACAGTCGTCACTGTACGAGACTTTACTCAAGTCTTTGACAGCTACGCCCAGTTTGAGGAGAGCATGATTGCTGCTAAGATGGAGACCACATCCGAGATGGGACATGACGAAGACGGTGAGAGTCTCTGATGAAATTAGTGCCTTACTTTATGAATAGGGCTGCAGCAGATAATGTTTATCATTTGTACAGTTTATCTTTTGTCAGCTTTTAGATTGATTTACTGTAGTGGAAGTAATAATAATAAAATGTTTTAATATGCTAAATTGGATATTGAAGAGAATAATATTTCTGTAACAAATTCAGATTGAAATAAAACATACTCAGATTGTCTTGGCAGTAAAGTGGAGTGGAACATGATCACGATGGTGTTTGCATGATCGTGTACTTTTATATAATCATTCATCTTAAGTTATGTGCTTCAGTGAAAAACAGCACATTTTAAAGCTGAAGAGTTGCATCAGTGTTGCATTGGCCTATACCCCAGGTATTGTCCTCTCTGATTAGAAGCCACATCGGAGATATACACCATTATATGAGTGATTTTGTTTTTCACCTTCGGGCTGATCAGTATGACTTTTTATCATTAGTGCGTTGAATTATCACCGTATGTGTTTTTGGCCATATTTGGCATGTCACTGATACTTATGGCCATACCACTCTGAAAATGACTGGTCATATCTGATTTTTTTAGAAAACTGACCCCTACATGTTTTATTAATGACCACATAAATTTCATTGGATTCAGTGCAGCACATTGTGTGAAACTTGCAATGAAAATCGAATGTACTTTTTTTTTTTTTTGGTAGAACTGGGTAATCACTGGTGCTTTTTTGCATGTTACAAGAGATGAGATGTCCGGTAAAATGCTGTGTGTTGTGAAACTTTATTCGAGTGTGGTGATTCTGTTTTTTACATTTTTTGCCACATCACTCACTTCTAAATCACATAGACTTTTTTTGCATAATCAGCATTTTCAGTAACACTGTTGACTTTTTTTTAAAATTTTTCTTCAAGATGAGCCCTTGTGTTAAAACTACTGTTCTGACACACCAATCTCTCTGCCATAGATGATATTGACCTGGAACTGCGTTTGGCTCGGTTTGAGCAGCTAATCACTCGCCGGCCGCTGTTACTAAACAGCGTTCTTCTTCGACAAAACCCACACAACGTTCACGAGTGGCACAAGAGAGTCAAACTCTATGAAGGCAACCCTCGACAGGTAGGTAGAGACATCCTGAAATGGCCTGGTACCGTTATTACCTTAACCAAAGCATGTCCAGTTCCGGTTTAGAAGTTCAGCTCAGGTTGGAGATTTCCCCGTGATGCCATTAACGACCATGTTTAGGGGGTATTTCTTCAAACTGTGCTGAACTCCAGCCCTTTAGGACCACAGTCCTACAACCCCAGCTTAGACAATTTCAGTGAATGAAATGCATGCAGGGATTTCTTCTTGCAAATATTTTTCTTGTTCAGAAAACCATTCCATGATTTTAAACGTCCGTTTGAATTAAAACCTCTTTGTACTGTTTGTGTGTAGATAATCAACACTTACACTGAGGCCGTGCAGACAGTGGATCCGATGAAAGCCACAGGGAAGCCTCACTCCCTCTGGGTTGCATTTGCCAGGTTCTATGAAGATAATGAGCAGCTGGATGATGTAAGAAACCAAAGTTTCAGTCTAGTAGTGCTGCTTGTGTGATCTAGATATGCTTACTTTGCAGTTTATGTGTAATTACCTATTTAGAATTATTCAATGCCATATGCTTCTCAAAGGCCAGGACCATCTTTGAGAAGGCCACCAAGGTGAACTATAAACAAGTAGATGACCTGGCAGCTGTGTGGTGTGAATATGGTGAGATGGAATTGCGGCATGAGAACTACGACCAGGCACTGCGGATACTCAGGGTGAGGCAGTTAAGGCCAAATATCTCATCGGTGTATTTGTGACCTACTTAAGTTGTATTGTTGACTTCCTCAATCAGAGAGTACATGAGAGTTCTTGATGTCATGCCATCTGTTGTTTGTTTTTCACAGAAAGCTACAGCTATCCCAGCAAGAAAAGCTGAATACTTTGATTCGTCAGAGCCAGTGCAGAACCGAGTGTATAAATCACTGAAGGTTTGGTCCATGTTGGCTGATTTGGAGGAGAGTCTTGGCACTTTTCAGGTATCATTGAAATGCTCATGCATCGTGCAGTTCCAACCGGCCACATTTCTAACAATGGAACATAGACACGTAGGTTTAAAACATTTAACTGTTGACATTTTCGATGTGTTTTCATCCCTTGCAGTCCACAAAAGCCGTGTACGACCGCATTATTGATCTCCGTATAGCTACGCCACAGATCATCATTAACTATGCTATGTTCCTTGAGGAGCACAATTATTTTGAGGAAAGCTTCAAGGTAAGGCCATAGTCTCAGTCTCTTGTGAACATGCATACTTCCCTCCAACAGTGGCACAGTACTCTTTAGAACAAGATTTTCTGGTTTATCGGCTAGAAAAACACTTTTCTGTTGTATCCTGAAGGTGGGAGGAACTTTTGAAATACCTGAATCATGGATTTTTTTTGTCCCTCTAGTGTTGGGTATTTGCAAAAGGAAGCCACATAGCTAATGCTATTAGATTTTACATCACTGGCTAGCCATAAGATATTGTTTGACAGGGTTTTCACATGTTCATTTGTGTGAAAACATGTAAAAGTTACAAAATTGTGAATTCTGTCAAAGATTTGGCTGAGTGAAGAGATGCTGCACTACAGAATTTTACATAACATGACAAACATCAGCTACTTTTCTTGTTGCCCCAGTGCTCATTGATGTTCAATTTCTTCCCTGTTGGTTTTAGCCTTTATTAATCATAATTTTATTACATTTTCCATTTTGCAGGCATACGAGCGTGGCATTGCACTCTTCAAGTGGCCCAACGTATATGACATCTGGAACACATATCTCACCAAGTTCATTGAACGCTATGGAGGCAAAAAGCTGGAGAGAGCACGGGACTTGTTTGAACAGGCTTTGGATGGCTGTCCTGCAAAGTTTGCCAAAAGTAACGCATTACTTGAATGACTGAGATTATATTCGCTTGCTGAGAGAATTTAAAGAGGCTTAGAGTGTAGTAATCAAATTCCTTTTGTTCTCGAGGCCTTTGATATTGGAAATGATGGTTTTGGTTCACGTAGACTCAGGCTTTATTTTTTTTCCCATATTCTCTTTTGTATGCAGTGTTTTGTTGTGTGGATGTGACCAGTTGAGAATTTTGTATATGTTCTAATTTACAGCCATCTACCTGCTGTATGCCAAGCTGGAGGAAGAGTATGGGCTAGCTAGGCATGCTATGGCTGTGTATGAGAGGGCTACACAGGCTGTGGAGACCGAAGAGCGCCATCACATGTTCAACATCTACATAAAAAGAGCTGCAGAAATTTATGGAGTCACCCACACCAGAACTATCTACCAAAAAGCCATTGAGGTGTTGTATTTTATATCGGAATGGCTTGGATGTCATTAAAATATGTCTGTATAGAGGGATGTTACGTTCAAGAACCTTTTTCTTTCTGCTCTCCTGTTCTTCATGAGTGCTCACTATGCTTTATACAATGTACTGATCTGTATAGAGCTGCAGAGTATTTGCTTCAACCATCCACCAAAACACCTGTGTTTGGATTGCAGGTCCTCCCCGATGAGCCTTCCAGGGACATGTGCCTGCGCTTTGCTGATATGGAAAGCAAACTGGGCGAGATCGACCGGGCGAGAGCCATCTATTCCTTCTGTTCCCAGATGTGTGATCCCAGGGTGAGATTCCCAGTTTCTTCAAGCACGAGAGACACACTGCTAATGCACTGCTAATGCACACACTGCTTTCTTGTTAGCATTATATTAGTGTCATAAACCACAAAAGCAAAATGGGTGTTGAGTTTCACAAAATGAATAATTAGAATTTATACGACGTAGTGGTTTTTTGCTTCCATGCATTTTTCCATTCATCAAAAATAGTGTCTGAAATTTGTCTTGGTGGTGTAGTGGTTAGCGCTGTCGCCTCACAGCGAGAAGGTCCTGGGTTCGATCCCCGGGTCGGCCACGGGTCCCTTTCTGTGCGGAGTTTGCGAGCTCTCCCTGTGTTCGTGTATGTTTCCTCCCGGTTCTCCGGTTTCCTCCAGGTTGATTGGATGCTCTAAATTGCCCGTAGGTGTGAATGTGTGTATGAATGGTTCTCTGTCTGTGTGTTGCCCTGCGATGGGTTGGCCTCCTGTCCTGGGTGAACCCCACCTTAGGCCCACAGTCAGCTGGGATTGGCTCCAGCTTCCCCGCGACCCGGAAACGGAAGAAGCAGTTTAGAGTATGGATGGATGGAAGGATGGAAAAAGTTGTGCTTTAGCTTCACAATCGAATACTCCAACCCAAAGCTAATAGTTTAGACTCAAACTAACACAATTGCACAGTATATGACTGATAGAGAGGTAGTACGGCTGACTCTCGCCTATGCTGTCTCTGTTCGAATTTAAACTTGCTTTAGCATTAGGGCAGTAGTGGCCTAGTGGTTAGGACCTTGCCCTTGTGAACAGAAGGTCACAGGTTCAAGTCCCAACCTAGGTACCACTTGAGCAAGGAACCGTCCCAATACACTGCACTACGGGCACTTCCCATAGCTGCCCGCTCCTCTACGTGTGCACATGTGATGGGTTAAATGCAGAGGTCACACTTTGTGTGATTTTTTTTGTTGTTGTAAACATACTCAGTCACTTTCACTAGCCAAAAGCTAGTGTGCTAGTCAAAACACACCATGATATACAGTATTATAAAACCGTATGAAATGTTTTATTGTTAGGTTAATGGTAAGTCGGCTCTTTTTGAGATGGTTTGAGGCAAGTGAGTCATGATTTTAACAAGTAGTTTGCACATTGATGACTGGTGGCTATAAACTTCCACATTAGCCTCAAGGTTCCAGCAGAAGCCTACGCATGCAAATTTCAGACACACACAAGCAGCTTAGAGGAAATGGAAAACTTAAATTAGATTTTGTTTTTCTGAGCTACTTTAGCTCCAAGTTACTTTAAATTCCCCTCTAACCATTTTTTAAATATTTGCACCTCAGATGACGGCAAACTTTTGGCAGACGTGGAAGGAGTTTGAGATTCGCCACGGGAACGAGGACACAATTCGTGAGATGCTTCGGATAAAGCGCAGCGTCCAGGCCACTTACAACACGCAGGTTAACTTCATGTCCTCGCAGATGCTCAAAGCAACCACCAGCGCCACAGGCACAGGTGAGTGAGCCATGCTTTGCTTCCTATAGCTGTGCCTAAATATAGACTGTTGGGTTGTTTTGACAACATATCTTGAGGTTTCTCTGACCAAGGCTCTCCCACAATATTTATAAATAGCCTTTATTAGACACTGGCTACATGCCTATGCAATTCACCTACAAAGTCTTCATCAGGGCATGCCAGATAGACACGTGGGTTCATCAGGTTTGTGTGTACTGAGTTTGAAAAATACAGTATATGAGGATGTGTGTCTGTCTTTATGCATCAGTATCAGACCTTGCCCCAGGCCAGAGTGGTGTTGATGACATGAAGATGTTGGAGCAGAAGGCACAGCAACTAGCAGCGGAGGCTGAACAGGACAAGGCCAAACCCAAAGAGAAGATCCTCTTTGTCAGGTGAGCAGTACCTCCTCTTTACTCTTTTCTGTTTACTTCTCTAGGTATGATGGACTAGAGCTGTTCGTAAGATCCACCCTGTGTGTACACAGGCTTAAGCAAACAAAATTTTTGTTGAGTTACTTGGCCCTGGTCTACGCCGTGACCGCGTGTGTTTATTTGCAGGAGTGACGCCTCTCGGAGCGAACTGGCCGAACTGGCCAAACAAGCCAACCCAGATGAGATCGACATTGACGACGAGGATGAAGATGGAGATGGCGAACCAGACGGTAAGTTCTGCTACACGCTCTGCCTCTGCAAGAGTTTCACTTTCTCGAGATGTCTAATGGGATCTCGGTTTGGTCTTTTGAGCAGAGGTGCCGTTGGAGCAGAAGAGCGTCCCCACTGCCGTCTTTGGAGGACTGAAGGACGACTGAATGCTCACCGCTGATCTGCATAGATCACACGTCTTCTGACAGTAGCTGGGAATAGAAGATATTTGCAAAATGCAAATGAATGATATGGACACTGGGTTTCGTTGTGTTGAGCTGAAGATTTTGTAGGCATGTTTGCTGCTGTCCAGCGTTTGTGCAGTGCTGGTTCAGAACACAAGAGGTCACTGTTTCTCACAGTCATTGTTCGTCTTTCTCTTTACAAAAATTCTCAAGAGACTATAAAAGTTTCCACAAGCCATTTGTTTTTTTTCCTTTCCTTTTCTCTTTTGATTATACAAGACAAATGAACCAAGGGTGATGCGCCACCAAGCTCAGCACATTTTCAATGGCTTTTCTGTGTGGGGCCTGCCTGGGCGTGGAGTGGGTGTTGTGAGAAAAGTTTTGACACTGTAGATTGGAGTGTACACATTTTTTTAACCAGAGGATATGGAACTCCTATTAATGTCAGGAATAATAATTTCAGTGCTGTGTTTTACTGCAAATTCTGCACTTTTTAAAATCTCCGTTGATCTAAATTGCATTAATGTGGGAATGAGTTTAGATTTTTGTAAAATATTGTTTTCCTTTACACTGTAAACAGTGTACAAAAGCGAGTAGAAGCGAGTAAGCTGTATCATGAGTTTGATTGAGGCTTTCCTTTCAGTGCTGCTTTGTCCACTGCAACAACAAAAAGCTTCGCCGCAGCAGAAGAAAGAAGAAAAATGTCATGTTCCCCCATAATTAGATTAAAATAGTTACGCTGGCTAATCCTCTTAACGCAGTTACAGCAGTGCTGCCTTTGGCGATTCCCCCCCCAGACTTCTAGGGGGCATGTGATGTGGACTTACAGAGGACTTTGATTTCTCTTTGAGTTAAGTGGAAGGAGCCCAGCTTGAGGCTGTACACAGCTTACTGACTTTTTAAAGCTCAAGAGTCTGGGGCCGGTTGCAGTCTGACTTCACAGAGGCTGTGGGAAACAATCAGAATGATGCAGACTCCCAGCTTCCACGACCTTTACTGTGACCTCTATTATACAGGTAGCTTCGTGTGAGATTCAGCATTCGCAGTGGTGCGGCTTGGAGTTCCTAAACCATGAAATTGACAATGTTTCATTTCTGAAGCTTTTTACACTAAGCCAGCTCCATGCACAGCATTGTACTATACACATACACAGATCAGCCATGACATTAACACCACCTGCCTAATATTGAGTAGGTTCCTCCTGCTGCTGAAACAGCCCTGACTGTGATGCACTGTGTGTGTGGTGCACTCCTTTCTATCAGCGTCACCGTTCACTTCTTAAACCACAGTAGCTCTTCTGTGGGATCAAGACGGACTAGACTCCACGCCGTACATGCATCAATGAGCCTTGGGTGCCCATGACCCTGTTTTTGTAACATCAGTTTTCCTTCATTGGTACTAATTACTGCATACCTTGAACACTCCACAAGACCTGCTGTTTTGGAGATGCTCTGACTCCGTCATCACAATAAGGCCCCCCTCAAAGTGACTCAGATCATTATGCTCCTGCTTCCAGCACATCAACTTTAAGAACTGACTGTTCACTTGCTGCCTTATGTACCCCAACTCCTTGACAGGTGCCATTGTAATGAAATAACGAGGTAGTCTGTGTTTACCTGTCAGTGGTGTATTTATTACTTTTCCAGCAAATGGCTGAAGACCAGTATGCATTAAAAAAGCTACACGTATTTAATAAGACCAGATTATAAATTATGGTTTTTGTGACCCAACCCTAATGTAAACCTGGACGGAAGCAATATTTTGAGTGTAAAAGCCATTACATGTTGTTTGGCTTAAATGGAACCATTCGAAAATCAGCGCTAAAGACTGATCAAGATTCAAGCAGTTTATTTGTCACGCAGTTCTACAAGTACAACATGCAGTGAAATGTGCCCCTGAACATTCCTACGACTGCAATGACTTAAACTAATTAGAGAAAAATATATAAGATAAATCTAGCAATAAACAATATATACACACACTGAACAACTTCTACACTAAACAATATATACACACTGAACAACTTCTACACACTGTAAACAATATATACACACACTGAACAACTTCTGCACACTATAAACAATATATACACACTGAACAACTGCACACTATAAACAATATATACACACTGTAAACAATATATACACACACTGAACAACTTCTGCACACTATAAACAATATATACACACTGTAAACAACTTCTGCACACTGTAAACAATATATACACACTGAACAACTGCACACTATAAACAATATATACACATGCTGTAAACAACGTCTGCACACTATAAACAATAAATAAACACTGGACAACTTCTGTACACTATAAACAATTTCTGCACACTATAAACAATATATACACATGCTGTAAACAACTTCTGCACACTAAACAATAAATACACACTGGACAACTTCTGCACACTATAAACAATATATACACACACAACAATTTCTACACACTACACAATATATACACACTGAACAACTTCTGCACACTAAACAATATATACACACTGTAAACAATTTCTGCACACTATAAACAATATATACACACACCGTAAACAACTTCTGCACACTGTAAATAATATATACACACTGAACAACGTCTGCACACTGTAAACAATATATACACACACTGTAAACAACTGCACACTGTAAACAATATATACACACTGAATAACTTCTGCACACTGTAAACAATAAATACACACACTGTAAACAACTTTTGCACACTATAAACAATATATACACACACTGTAAAAAACTGCACACTGTAAACAATATATACACACACTGAAGAACTTCTGCACACTGTAAACAATACATTCACAAACTGTAAACAACTGCACACTGTAAGCAATATACACACTAAACAACTGCACACTGTAAAAAATATATACACACACTGTAAACAACTGCTCACTATAAACAATATATACACACTAAACAATTGCACACTATAAACAATATATACACACTAAACAACTGCAAACTGTAAACAATATATACACACTGTAAACAACTTCTGCACACTATAAACAATATATAAACACAGTGAACAACTTCTGCACACAGTAAACAATAAATACACACACTGTAAAAATCTGCACACTATAAACAATATATACACACGAAACAACTGCACACTGTAAACAATATATACACACTGAAAACAAGTTCTGCACACTAAACAATATATACACACTGTAAAAAACTGCACACTGTAAACAATATATACACACACTGTAAAAAACTGCACACTATACACAATATATACACACTGTAAACAACTGCACACTTTAAACAATAAATACAAACTTCTGTAGAATATAAATGATATACACGCACTGTAAACAACATACACTAAACAATAAATAAACTGAACAACTGCACTAAATATATAAACACTGTAAACAACTACACACTACAAACAGTATATACACCTAAACAACTTCTACCCTAAACAATATAGACACACTGTAAACAACTACACACTACAAACAATATATACACTGTAAGCAACTACACACTATAAACAAAATATACACTGTAAACAATTTATACACAAGACAGTAAATATATATACACAACAAACAACATATACACACTATACAGAATGTGAATGTTTGAAAGCCAGATACAGAAAAGCAACTCTCTGATCATTTCCCTTCATTTTTATGAAGGTCACAGTCAGAAAGACCTGATTCTGGATCAGCCCTGATGCTGCTGGCATGGTTTTTAAATATCACAATCTCTTAATCTCTCGCAGACCAAGATTTCACTGTGTTTTTCCTTTTTCCTGTTTTTTTTCCTCCACCCATTAACCTGCCGCAAGTTACACCTGTAGCACTGCACCTGTTTGGGAAACGGAGTAAGCAGAAACGCCTCTCCTACCTGCTGGTGGCGTTCACAGGGTTAATCCCGCCCCCTTCTTTACGCAGGTTCGCAAGTCGCGGATTGCCATTGGTCGGCGGCGGAGTGATCGACGGGCGTGTGGAGCACCTGGAAATCAGTGAGCGCAGCGATTCGGCCGAGAACGCAGCAGCGATGCGGACTCTGAGACGGACTCGGAAAATACAGCAATATCCGGAGAGCCGCTGAAAACACGCAGGTCTCGGGGACTTGAGGAGTCGTTTGGGGGCTTCCGCTGCTGGTCTGGATGTCCGAAACGCAGAGAAAGAGGGACTATTTTGGTCAGAGGAGCCACTTTTTCTCAGGCTAGGCTACCCGTGTTTGTGTGCTTTCCCCCCGGTGAGGAGAGGAGGGGAGAGGGGAGGAGGACGAGGACGCCACCACCACCACCACCACCACCACCACCCGAGAGCGTGCCCGGATTTTGGTGCGATATGAAAAGGATGATTGCTTGAATTATTTTCCCGATTTTTTTTGCCATTTCTGCGGCTCTACCTCGCACTTCCCTCCCCCTTTTCCTTTCCCCTCTTTTCTTTTTTGTCCAATCTTCCTCGTTATGGTGGACGCGATTGCGATGAAGAAGACTTTCGTGGTCCCGGACATAAAGCCTCTGGATCAGTACGATTTCAGCAGAGCCAAGATATGCGGCAGTGTGGGCTGGCTGCTGGCGAAATCCTACGGCAATGCAGGTACGGAGATGACTGGGGAAAGCTGCGACCCCCCAACACACACACACACTCCCCTCCACCCCAGTGGTGCTTCTACTCTCTTCTGCATCTGAGTATTGTTCCCCTCTCCTTCCATCAAAGAGCATGAAGGTGAACTGCCAGGCGGTGTCTGTGTGTGTATACATGTATTTTGCTCTTTGTTAGGACCACAGGTCCTCATAATGATATGAATACTGGAAATTCATTTTGCTGATCCTCACAAGGAACCATGCTATTTTCTTCCACAAATTCAACTTTTTTAAAGGAAAAACTCCATTAGAAATTACTAGGGTTATGTTTAGGTGTTGGTGTAGTATTATTGAAACACAACATTACAGAAGTCAGTGGGATGTAACCACAAAGATAGTAATACCAATATGTGTGTGTGTGTACTCAGCATTTTTAAGGGGGCCACACAAAGAGCATGTGTGTTCTATTCTTTTTAACCATTCACTTCCCTCCTAAACCCCCTACATGACATATTATCTAGAACCAGCACCAAGTACAGATGTGCTTGTGGCTCTGAATAAAACATATATGGTCATTTTTTTCCCTGGAACATTACTGACCAGGGTGTAGGTGATGCTCACATGATGATCTCTATGAATGAATGGGGTCAGCTGTAGGGGGTGAGGCTGTGTCCCACTGCACCAGGTTCAGCGTGTCCTGCTCTGGCCCACCACGCTGCTTGTGCTTTTTGTCCGTCACGGTCGAACACAATGGGCCGCTCTCGACACTGTTTTCTCTAGGAATTTCCTCATTTTGTGGGATTATTTTTTGTATTCGAATGCAAACGAGTGTTATTGTAGAAGCCGGCAGTGGCCTGTCAGGGAGAAGCCAGCACACACCCACCCATCAACACTAATCCTTTTGTTAATGCAGCCCCATCATGGTTTCTAAAGGGGAGTTTCACCATTTCCGAAGAGCGCGGGGCAGATACCGCCTGTCCGGGTTATAGTTTTGCTCGACTCGCGGCTGGAGGTTCCCCACCGGTGTGCTTTAACGCAGATTCACACACTTCTCCCATGTTACCCATGCGGTTTCTGTTGGCGCAGGCAGTCATGGTCAATGGGCCTTCGGTAATCTGGCTCAGGGTTGCTGGGAGCAGGATTTAAGTGTGTGAGCTGGGCTGGTATGTGGCCTCTGCTTGAGGGTGTTGGTTGTTGGTGGCGGTGAAGCCCATGGCTGGGCCTAGAGATGGGCAGGAGTGAACCACCGCGGTTAAAGCTAGCCAGCAGTTCCAGTGCTTCTATACTGAGCTTTTTTATGAGTGTTCGCTGTCGTCTTGAGCTTGAGTTTGGTGCGATCACTGTTTATTTCCATCTGTTGAGATAGTGAGGACGTTCCTGCGAACTGGACAGGACAGCAGCTGTTTACCTTCAAGGGACACTGCATGTGCAAGATCTTGACGGCACTTGTACCGGATCAGGATCTTGCACATGTATTGGTAAGTGGCAAGCCAAGTCATGTAATCCAGCAAACGGCAGCTTGTGTGTGTGTGTGTGTGTGTGTGTGTTGTTGATGTCCCATTGTGTTTGTGTAACAAGCTGCTATTCATTCATGTTACTCTGCATTCCTGTACTGGCCTTGCCTTTGGTCTATAAAACTAGCAGGCCAGACTGAAGGAAAGAGGACACGGTGCTCGTGTTGATTTACACACAATAAAACCATTGCTGGCGTGTTCCGACAGATAAAGTGGCATCAAGATCTCGCACATGTGCTGTCCCTCCTAGGTACATAGCTGCTGGCCTGGTCAGTTCTCCCGAACATCCATGTCTGCCTCAGCAGATGGAAGGAAATGCCAGTCAATCCTAGTAGCAGCTCTTGAGTTGGCCCGGTCGAAACACAAGCGCGGCTCTAGTTTATCGCCTGGGCTTATGTGTTATTAGTTATGCAATCAGTAGCAGCTCCAGCTCTGTTTGTGTTCGTTCTGTTTGCATCGATGGCTACGCTGCTGGACCACACCCTCCGGTCAAAGTCACCCTCCCTGTCGAGGCCGGAGGGAGAAACCAGAGCAGATTAGGCTAGCTTGGCTACAGCGTTTAGGACTGCTCTCTCTCTCTGTGTGTGTGTGTGTGTGTGTGTGTGTGTGTGTGTGTGTGTGTGTGTGTGTGTGTGTGTGTGTGTG
>JBBPDA010000138.1:2674563-2690310 GCA_037974385.1 Arnoldichthys spilopterus
CACAACGAAATGTGACCTCTGCATTTAACCCATCACACGTGCACACGTGGAGCAGCGGGCAGCTATCGACAGCGCCCTGGGAGCGGTGTAGTGGGACGGTACCTTGCTCAAGGGTACCTCAGTGGTGCCCGGGCCGGGACTGGAACCTGCAACCTTCAGGTCCCAAAGGCAGCGTCTTAACCACTAGGCCTCCACTGCCCACAAATAGGTGTAGGAAGTTTATGAATATTATGAATTTGATAATGATATTTGAGTAAATGTTAAAAAAATGGTACGAATGATACGAATGCACCTATGTTTGCAGTCACACAATGCAAAGCATATATACACTTACAGTTTACAATGAAGTAAATGGTTCCAAGCCATAATTAACAACCACCTCAGTAGAGCTAACAGGCTAGCATGCTCCTTTAATAAGGTTACACTTTTCCTAAGTATACAAAGTAAACAGCATGCTATTTTAATAAAGGTTTCAAGTTTTAAATGTCAGCTAGAGTCATATTTCTCATCCCAGATGAAAACCAAAAGCAGCAAACCCAAAAATGATGTATGAGCTTTTCAACCCAGTGTTTCTCAATCCAGTCCTTGGAGCCTAACAGACAAGTCCACATTTTTGCTCTAGTGTGTTGGGAACTGAATGAGTCAGGTGGGCTCCAAGGATTGCGTTTGAGAAACATAGGGTTGGAGCAGCTCTTACATCATTTTGCCTGAAAGAAGCAGGATTTTAGAATTTACTGAATTATCATATAATGTGCACAATAATATAATATATAACATGAACTCGCACAACCACAAACATATCATTGCTGCTTCATGATGACCTATAGGCATTTTCTTTTAACATGGATTTTTTTCCATGATATCAAGCTGTTCTAAACCATGATACCATGAACCAGTTTTATAATTATAGTGATGGTAATTGTGTGTTGTTTTTTTTTTTTTTTTTTTATGGGCATGTCTTCTGTACACCTTTTAACTGCCTCTACTGGATCAGCCAGCAGAAACCTGGCTACTCGGGCCCTGCCCCAGCACTCACTGGAAGCTTGTTGGCATGATTAGTCATCTATGTCCCATTGGTGTGTCAACGTGATGAGTCAGCAGGTCAGGAGGGTGCGTGGATGATGGTGTGAGAGGAGTGTTGTCAGACAATCCCTTTAAAATCCCGGACAGTTTGAGCATCTATGGTTCAAAGCAGCCACGCGCTGTACACTCTTCATGAAGCCTTTTAGCAAATGCACCACATCCGCACGCACCGGGTTGGGGATTGTAAACGTTTTTATTTTTTTACACTTATTATTTGACTTTGTGAAATCTGTCACAACAGGCTGAATCATGAACGTAATGTGTTAATGTGTAGCTGAGTTGAATAGAAGTAAATATAAAAGAGAAAGCAAGAAACACATTTGTTGAGCTGCGTTTTTAATTTGGTATAACGCAGTTCGAGGGTTGTGCCAGGGAGGCCGGCGTTTACATTGTTCTGTGTAACTGTAGTCAGGTGTGTGGATGACGGTACAATGTAGTGTCGGCTACAGATCAAAAATAACTAGAAAGCCAGATAGTCAGTCAAATAATGTGGCCACTTTAGGCTGCACTGTAGTTGTATAAACAGAACAATTATTATATGACCTTTTAATAATCAACCCACACGCACACGCCCGACTTCAAACCAAACATTTATATGCTGAAAAAGTACTGAAATGTGCTTAAAATACATGTAAGTACAGTTCTGTTAAAGCTGAATATGAGGTGAATTCAGTCTGAGGGAGGGGAAACAAGACATTTCTGCTTCTGGAAGCGTAATTAACCTTTTACTCAATGTGCGCTGTTCAGTTTGGGTGTAAAGTGCAATGTGCATTAATAACAAAGTTGTTTGATGTGATGAATATAAAAATGAATAAATATAATTCATTATAATTTCTGGATGTACAGGCCCTTCACTTTTTATATAATGAACTGTTATATACAGTCATTTCAACTGTCTTCAGTTTTATTCCGGTTAGATTACAAACACTAATATATATTGTATAAAAACCATGAATCTGCTAAATAAAAAACTATTTAAAGCTATTTACAGCACAGCACTGCTAAAGTCATTTTTTGTGCAGTCAGCATTTTCTCAACTCCTTTTCTATAGGCCCACATTAACTAATTAAAGTGTATAATAACACAAAAGGTTCTTATGGTGGGGCAGGTTTGTTGTGACAATAGACAGTACTACTACTACTGCTGCTACTACTTCTACTGCTGCTACTAACTGCTACCACCTACTACTACTAACTACTACCACATACTACTACTACTACTACTAGCACCTACTACTACTACCATTACTACTACTACTACTACTACTAACTTCTATCCCCTACTACTACTACTACCACCACCTAGTACTGCTACTAACTACTACCACCTACTACTACTACCATTACTACTACTACTACTGTTAGTAGTACTACTACTAACTACTATCCCCTACTACTACCACCTAGTACTGCTACTAACTACTACCACCTACTACTACTACAATTACTACTACTACTACTACTACTACTAACTACTACCACCTACTACTACTATCCCCTACTACTACTACTTCCTACTACTACTACTAACTACTACCATTACTACTACTACTACCACCTACTACTGCTTACCATTACTACTACTACCACATACTACTGTACTTACTACTACCACCTACTACTACTATTATTATTACTACTACCACCTAAAACTACTGCTTACCATTATTACTACTACCACCTGCTACTGATACTAACTACTACCACCTACTACTACTGCTAACTACTAACTTCTTATCACTTATATCTAATAACTACTGCTGTGCAAATTGTTTTAAAGTGTTTTCAGTTACTGGTTCTGAGGTGAATAGTTGTTCTGTTGTGCACGTGTGGCTTTTATTCAAGTACTTTTTATTTATGAGGTAATAAAGACACTCTGTGTATGTGGGAGAGCAGGGTTCAAGCCCAAGCTCAGGCACATTGCCACTCTAATGTTGGAATTCTAGCGCTAAATTCCAGCCAGTCTGAAGGCACCAGCATACTTAACTTCAGCTGTACATGGAACTTTCTCATGTATCCCTATGTTTGTTCAGAATTAAATTTAAAAAGCCCCTTCATTAAAAAGGGTGTGCAACTACAGTCCTGGAGATCAATCACCCTGCAGAGTTATGCTCCAGCCAACACACCTGGTCCAGGTAATAAAGGCCCTCAGGAGTGTATGAATACGAGAGCCAGGCTTGTTGGATGTGTACGGTTTTCACTTAGAAATTTGACAAAATCCAAACTTTTGTGTATGACTGTAGCTTTAAAAGCCCAGAAAGGAATCCGTTTATCTTTTAGGCATTTATGCCCAGTGATCCCTGACCGTTAGAATGAAACGATGTAATGGGCAGTTGAGTCTCATCTACTGTTTCTCATCTGGATTGAAGGATGTGGCATAAAGCAGGCTTCTGTGAGCCCATGGTCAGGCGTCGTGTAGCTACGGTCGGCAAATGTTTAAACACCAGTATTACAGCAGCTGTTCTGTCAGCACCACATGCTTTGTAGCTTTTTCTTCAACATTTGGTATAAAGTGGCTAAAGACTACAACAAGAAGGCTTCAGACGGGCTCTGCTGGTTAATATGCACATCTTTTGAAGACATTAGCTTAAAAGTTTGGCCTCTGCGTCAAGATGTCTGAACTAATCGTGTGATTTAAATATATATATTTTTTCCATGTTTCTGTTTTTTAAGCCACCGTCCTTTTAAGCACAGAAAAGCTGTTTCACATTATTGCAACAAATTCTGTTTGGGTACACAACACCTTAGCAGGCTTACTTCACTTGAGTAACATAATAAAGTGGATTATAGTGTGTGTGTGTGTGTGGCTCTAGTCAAGTGGAGCATTAGGAATTTATCATCCATTCTGAAAAGGCCACACGTGGTTGTGTGGTTTAGTCACACTTTAATAGTCCTTTTCATGTTGGAGCTGTTATATGCACATACATTCGCACTTATCACACTTCTGCTTCATAGAAATTTTGAACCAGCAAGGCCTTATGCCATCTGACCATTGTGCCCACCTCGGTGCCCCCCAATCAGGATAAAGTGTACTTAAATCTCCCTGTTCCCATGACAACCCTCTCAAAAATGGAGACAAAGCAGCACTCTCAGTTGTGAAGGGGTAATTCAGGGAAAACGTGTCCAATAATTACAGAAAGGCCTCAACCTTGTGTCCTCACTGCGACTGAACCTTTCACCATCAACAAATTTCATCCATCAACAAATTTCCAAACCTTCCAAAAGTTTCACATTTCCAAGACTAGAGAAACGGCGCTTTCCACCAATGTTGCATGCAGTGTTGCGTGTTGTGTACGCTTTATTATTGATTTAGTTTCTCTTTGTAGCCAATCAGGGAATTAATCCACCATTTAGCAGATCCCATCAAAGCAGGGATTTAGCTCTAGAGATCCTCTTGCACTTTGGCTGGAATCAAATGCGACTAGTGACTTTCACATACTGAAGTGCTGTTGAAGTTACTCGAGGGCAGTGATGAGGTTGGAGACACCTGAGAAATGTCAAAAGCATGATGTGGCTCTATACAGCTCTACAGCAACACATCAGCAGAAGGAAAAAATCCTGCTGACAGTGAGGAAAGTGATGGTCACAGACGTGTACACAGACAACAGAGAATTCCTGTCAGTTTTTTAAAATAATATTCAATTTTATTTGCATAGCACTTTCTACAACTGATTTTGTCACATGGCAGCTTTACAGAATCTGGATTGGAGCCTCAGTGAGCAAACCCGAGGCCATGAGGCAAACAACTTCCTAATAATAAACTTTATTTATGTTTATATAGTAAACTTTATTTGTATAGCCCCTTTCATGCAGCTCAAGGTGCTTAACAGTGAAAAGATTACAACATTACACAGTAGAAGTGAGCAATAGAGCAGTGCATAAAATAAATCATAAAACTGATAAATAAAAAAAACAAAATAAAATAAAAATGCATCCCAAAGTGCTTAACACTAAATATATTACATAATTAAAATAATAAGTATATTTTAAGCTCTGAAGTAAGGCTCAAAATAGAACAAAAGTATATAAATGGGAGTAGCTTAAAATAATATTAATACAAATAAAATATCTCTTCACAAATCTCTCTCTCTCTTCACTTTACTCTCTCTCTCTCTCGCTCTCTCTCTCTCCACTTTAGCCTCTTTCTCTCTCTCACTGCGAGGACTTGATTGTTTCCTCTGTCCTGGAAGTCGCTTTGGATAAAAGCGTCAGCCAAATGAATAAATGTAAATGTAATGAGCACATTACAGTGTTTTGAGACTTTATGTATGTTTTTTTAACTAAAGAGACATTTTTCTTATATTCTGTTGTGAAGTTTCGCTCATACTGACATCAGCTGGATTTAGATACTAATACTTTCCTTAAAGCACAAAACAAGCTCACAGACACATCTTCAGCTACGATATCCATCTAAAAGTATCTGAAAGTGGGCAGTGGTGGCCTAATGGTTAGTGAACACTGCCTTTGGGACCTGAAGGTTGCAGGTTCGAGTCCTGGCCCGGGCACCCCCCCCCTTCCCGCTGTTGGTAGCTGCTGCTTCTCCACGTGTGCACATGTGATGGGTTAAATGCAGAGGTCACATTTCGTTGAGGTGCTTGAGTTTGTTCACAAAGACAAATGGTCACTTTCACTTTAAAAAGAGGAAAAATCTCACTTAAAATGGGGAAAAAACACTTCAAATAAGCCCCCATGCCCCCACCCCTAACGAAAAACCCCTTTCAGTTCCAGTGTGTAAAATGAAACTACCAGAGTATTTTACTTGGCTATCTAATCATCGCTCAGGTAATGTTCGGCTATTCATGGCTTTACTTCACTTCACATTACAGGCCGCATGCCTGTGATGCTCCAGGCTGGATTTGTTTTCGGAATCAGATTGAGGTTAGTTCCTTTTTTTCCTCCTTCTGCAGCTGATCCCACCCCCCACCCCCCGATACTGACTGAGTATCCAATTAGTGTCGTCTTTACCTCTGTCTGCCTTCATGCTTGGATACGGCCTGTAGAATGCAGGGCATGATTGAAGTCAGTGAGATTAAATTGCTCAATTTGGTGCTGTTCCACATGACTCGTGGCAGTAGGGAAACCATATCCTGTTCTAGTGTCTTGGAGTTGTTACATAAACCCTTCGTTTGCTTTTTGGAGTCTTGTTTTTGCCAACTTTTAGCTTAAGTGGTTGCTGGGGTCACTGTCTGAAGTCTGTAGTCTAATTTTACTGCTCGGCCGTTCCTGCTGCTGTTTAAAGGAAGTCTGCCTCACCTTGAAAACCTTGATGGTTGAGGATGATTGAGGTTATGTGGGCTTGGCTGTCTGCGTGTATTTGTGGCTGTGCTGTAGTGGTGAGAAAGGAGGAGGTGTGAGGTTGATGGTATTGGCCTGATTCCTCAGTTAATGTGTACATTAGGAGTTTGCTGTTTGCTGTCACAATAATGTCTTTAGGGCAGACTGAAGGCTCAAGTCAGCTGATCTTCTCTACTCGATTAGTGAGCGAAATTGATTTTTTTTTGTTTCCGTTTGTGTCTGTCTGTGTGTTTTTGTCCAGGTTTTAGAAGTAAATGACTTACCGTCTCTGGGACAGACAGGGATAACATTAAGGACTTGCAAAATAACCAATGTTTTGTGTTTTGCAATAAGAAACAAGCTCCAGGAGCAGAACTGTTTCTTTTTGCTTCCCGAGGTCAAAGTTGGGATCATGTTTAAGGTTTGGTTTATTCTGTATAGATACATACACATTAAATTGTAGTGTAGTAGCTGTAGTAGCAGTAGCAGTAGTAGTAGCAGCAGTAGTAGCAGTAGTAGCAATGGTAGCTGTAGTAGTGGTAGCAGTGGTAGCTGTAGTAGCAGTAGCAGTCGTAGCAGTAGTAGCAATGGTAGCTGTAGTAGCAGTAGTAGTAGTAGCTGTAGTAGTGGTAGTTGTAGTAGCAGTGGTAGCAGTAGTAGTAGTAGCAGTAGTAGCAGTAGTAGCAATGGTAGCTGTAGTAGCAGTAGTAGTAGTAGCAGTAGTAGCAATGGTAGCTGTAGTAGTGGTAGTTGTAGTAGTAGTAGTAGTAGCAGTAGTAGCAGTAGTAGCAATGGTAGCTGTAGTAGCAGTGGTAGCTGTAGTAGCAGTGGTAGCTGTAGTAGCAATGGTAGCTGTAGTAGCAGTGGTAGCTGTAGTAGCAGTAGTAGCAGTAGTAACAGCAGCAGTAGTAGTAGTAGTAGCAGTAGTAACAGCAGCAGTAGTAGTAGTAGTAGTAGTAGCTGTAGTACTATTAAAATTATTATTGGTAGTAGAAGTAGTAGTAATGCTATGAAAAATGTTGTTGTTAATATTATTATTATTATTATTATTATTATTATTATTATTATTATGAGTATAGTAGTATAGTAATGCTATGAAAAATGTTGTTGTTGTAAAAATATTATTGGTAGTAGTTGTAGTAGTACTGCTACTAAAATTATCATTATTATTATTATTATTATTATTATGGTTAGTGGTGGTGGTTAGTGGTGGTAGCATTAAGTTCTTGTTTGTTTAATGTACTTACATATGTATAATGTATAGGCATATTACTAGGGGTGGGAACTGCTACAGAGGTGATAGATTATCAGTAGATTATCCTGATTTTATAATTCTTTTCATTTCATGGTACAGCAAATGCTGCGATTCAGTTCTGCAGCACATTATGATTTAGTTCACCTGTACATTATAAAAATGCGTCATAAGTCATAAAGAAAATAACACTCAGTTTATCTCACTTGAATCTGCGACTTTAAGTCCATTTCTGTGGGCGTGTGCTCTCACGTTTAACTGAGTGGCCAGGGCTAGATTTTAACAGCCGTCTCTATTTCCAGGTATTTCTCTTCCCCTGCTTTTCTCTCAAGGTGCAGCACAGAACAGTCATTCATGCACTGCTCATCCCACAGGGAAACAACAGGCCTATCAGTTCCTCTCATCAGACTCGGCTGTGGCCTTTGCATCCTGCTTTGCATTTTGGGTTTGCGCTCTCTATAGGAAACAATGAATGGACTGATGGACAACACATGAACATCAATTTGCACTGTTTATTTTTACAACTGAGCTTACGTAACTGCTGCCTATTTCACACGTTTTGTTTTCTTTCCCTAAAGTTAACACACATTTACTCACTACGAACATTTTAAATTTATTTTTGCACAACTTTATTACTTAGAATGAAATAGTTATTTTGTTACTGTGCTTGTAATGAAGATTTTTCGAAGGCTCTGTTTTCTTATAGGCACAAAATAAATGTAAATAACCCTTTTTCTGCATTGCGCCTCATCCAAAAAGCAGCCTGGACTGAAACACATTGTAAGTCCATGGATGGGCGTAGTCCCATAACAGCTACAACCTGGAAAGCCCTCTTTACATTCGTGAACCATGCCTGTTTCGGTCTGAACCTTTTCCTTGTCCTAGAACGTGTCCTTTCCCTCATCTTGGAACAGGTCCTGCAGCTTTTAATTGCCCTTTTAGCATGTGTGTGTGTGTGTCTGTGGCAAGGTGCAGTTGTCGTGTGGTTTTGATTGGCCATAAAGGTAGCAGAACCAGTTTGCTGTGTGTGTGTGTGTGTGTGTGTGTGTGTGTGTGGTGTATGTTTCAGGTTTGACTTTCACAGGTCTTTGTGTTTGTTCTGGTGCTTGTTTTAAACCAAGCTGCATCAAATCAGCCTGAGAACGTCTTTCCCTGGCAGTGTGTATAGACTAGTGTGGTATGTGCTAATGAGAGTGTGCGTGCGCACTAGTGTGTGTGTGTGTGAGAGATTCCAGAATGGGCCATTGTAGCCGAAGCTTTATGTATGTATGTGGGTCACTACTTCCCTGTTGGTAAAGTGGTTCAGGTTACATTTTTAGCTGTATTCCTAGCCCCACAGCTTCCAGAACTTCCAGTGCCTTTTCATTGTGAGGCACATCAGAAACGTCGACGAGCTCCTCGCGCTTGTTGGTTCTGCTAGTTCGCGTCATGCAGAGTGTATGCCCGGTGAAAGCGTTGGTACAATATAAACAATTATATTTAATATGATCAAACCCCGTGATCATGTTTGTCGATGTTCGTGTCTGTATTGGTCTCTGCAATACTGATTTTGCGGAAGGCTGTGATATGCAAATGAGCTTCTAACCAATCGCAGAACTTCTTACAGTTTCCACGTGAAGGGGCGGGGCTAAACCGACTAGACTAAATGAGGAGATGTATGTAAATATGTTGGTTTTGTGACCCTTGTTACTTGAAAACAGGCTGTTTTTAAAGCTTAGTTTCCATATGTGGACTGTATGGATGGGAGGAGTGAATGTACACTGTGAAGCTTTAACACTACATACACACTTCAAGCCTTTTTCATTAGAGAAACGTGATCTGGACCCTTTGATATATTGAAAAAAAACGGTGCAGTCGCATTGTAGCGGTAGATTCACAACACTGATACTATGTCCATATCGTGCAGCCGTGGCACGTATATACTGAAATGTTTTCAAAATTGTGTTAATCATTTAAAAAAAGGTTTTATATCAGCAAACCGCGCATTTATTCAGATTAATATTTCATGGCGTATTTATTGTTCTTCAGTAGAACAGAGCGATTAGGTGCAGCTGGAATTTTGCATCTGCGTTTTATTTATTTTACTGCTGTTTTGACCATGTTTATATTTGTTTATAATGCTAATTCAGGTAGAGTTAGCCTAAATTTCGACATAATATTCATATTTCATTATCAGTACTCTCATCAGCAGATATGTTCACATTTGCATCAGCTCACAGCTCAAATATCGATGCACCCTCGTTGTTGTTGATAAATAATGCAGCACATGTAAAGCACATACCATGTTAATTTTCAAAAATGTCTTGTTGGTGTTTTGCAATACGAGTTGTGGCAGGAATGGTGACTTTTTGGTCATAAAATTCGAAAAACTTATTTAAAAAAAAATGTTGTGGTCCCGTTGCATCTGGGTCTGTTACATTACAAGCATGGAATATGCGTGTGTGAACAGCAGCATTAGCAAACGCAACACAGCCATGTGAGCATATGTGCATATAAAATTGAGTGCGTATGTGTGAGCATTATGTTTAAACGTTACATGTGGAAATAAGAGCTGTGTAAACATAATGCATGTGCACATATAGAAGAAGACAGCGCTTGTGCAGTGTGGTTTAATATGGACAGTGTTTTGTTAAAGCAGGTAACCACTTCCTCCCTGAGGCAGATTATGTACATCCTGTCTGTGATGGGAAAAGGCTCCGGGTGGGTAGTCGAGATGCTCTGGATGCTGGAGGCTGGAAGTGACATGGGTGTCACAGAGAGAGCCATCAGTCAGAGAGAGTAGCGCTGAGGAAGCCTAGAATAACAGCCCTGGTGTCAGCATGTCATGTCAGTCACCAAGTACTGCTCTACATGCACGATTGTGCTTCATTTAACCCCTTCACTGCTCACTGGCTCAGAAGATTGGTGCTCCAGGACATTGTAGTAGTAGTTTGTCTCCTGCATGTGTTTGTTTCAGTTTGGGTCACTGTTTTGGATCCTCTTTTCATATAAAAGTTAAATAACAGCCGTTTATATTGATGTGGCTTAAAACTGCATGGCTAATGTAGGTAGCCACCAGTAAGTGCTTGCACAAGGTGTTTGTGTTGTTCGAACATGCATCATCATCATACTTGACTGAAACAGCATTGATCGGTTATGGTACGGAGTTGATGGTTTATGACAAATGGGAGGAGCACGTCTGATCATACTTGGGGGGGGGGGGTTGGCAGGGGGGGGATAAGAAGCAAAGCACTATGGTTATGATTGCCTTATCTCACCACATTTGGGGATGGAAAGGATGGGCATGATTATCTGAGCATTGGGAGAAACGAAGTCTATAGCATTACTGCACTGGTTCTAGCATTACTGGCTCGAACTTTCACACAGCGAATTTTATCTATAACCTTGCATCCAGTGTTGGTTGGAACATGGTACACAGGAATGGTAACGAGTATTATAATTATCATTATATGCCAGTTATTAATGGGAAAAATCTGCCTGAGGGTTTAATTACTCTTCACTGTAAGAATCGCTCAGCCTTCATTTCTTATAACAGCATCTGGAGCAACTTTGTGTTCCCTCTTGTTCCCAAAAAAACGTATTCCACGCCTGTGGCTGGGGATGAGTGTCGCAACAGATACATTTATTTGCAGCTGTCTCCGATTTGTATGCGCGTACTTGACATTTTCTTTCCTTATACTACATAGAACATTGCTGAACTGACACAATCCAGCTGACGGCCCAGTGCCTCATATCGTATGGATAGAAGGAAAACAAGGCACCAGTTTCTCTTTTGAACTGCTGCTTTAATGAGTGTTTATACGGCAACAGAGTAAAGAAAGACTCTTATTTGTGTGTGTGTGTGTGTGTGTGTGTGTACAGGGCAGTGGTGGCCTAGTGGTTAGGACCTTGCCCTTGTGAGCCAAAGGTCGCAGGTTCGAGTCCTGGCCCGGGCACCAATAAGGTACCCTTGAGCAAGGTACTGTCCTGCTACACTGTTCTCCGGGCGCTGTTGATAGCTGCCCGCTGCTCCCTGTGTGCCCGTGTGATGGGTTAAATGCAAAGGTCACATTTTGTTGTGGTGCTTGGGTGTGTTCACAATGTTAAAGCCAGTCCTGTCACAAACATCGATTAAAGGGAGAATCTGCCCCATTCTATACAAACATTGGAAGTCATAGTTCTGTTATAGTGGTGGTGATGGAAACCAGGGGTCATGGTATCCACAGGGTTTATGTTGCCATATTATTTTCTGTCTAAAACCACAAATTAATCATTTTGAGTATGGAAAGTAGTGATGGCAGTGAAAAAAAAGAAAAAAGTTATTTATTTTTTGTTTTATTCATATCCTGTGATTGCAGCGAGTGCTATGCATTTAACCCATCCAGGGTACATAGCAGTGTACTGCACACGTATGGTGCCAGGGGGGCTGCTAGGGGGTAAAGGGCCTTACCCAAAAGCACTTCGGATGTGGATGTGGGAGAGGAACCAGGTTTACTCACTCACCTCTGGCCACATTTTTCCTGCTGGTGCCAGAGATGGAACCCAACCCTCTGGTGGCAAATGCTTTTCTTCGACCATTAGGAAACTCCTGCCCTGTTACTTTTGTGTTTTTCCTGCCTGAATACATTAAAGACATGTTGGCGGCCTTACAGAACCAGAAAATGTTTAGCTAAAGTATGCCGATGGCATGTAGATGGCAGTGATTGTGTAATCTTTGTTTATTTAACCCAATTAATTGTTAAACGTAGATATTTATACAGAAATTAATCATTAGCCATAAATTCATGACCATGACGGGCCTCGTTATAACAGTGGCATTTCTACCTGGATGGGAAATGAGAGCCCTGTGTGTGAGAGCCTGTAACGCTAAAAAGAGTTGACTTGCCCTCCACTAGCGACAATACAGATGTGCCGCCAATAACCAAAGGGGACCAGTCGCCATACAGGTCATAGTTAAATTTTCCCACTTCTTGACAAACACTACGTCCAGCTTAATTTTTCATGCACTTCTAATTGTAAGAGCAAGTCCTACATGTGATTCAAATAAACACATTGAATTTGATTGGTTGTATTTTTGTGTATTGTAGAGAACGTTCCGGTGGAGCTGCGAGACCCCTTCTATTGTGACCAGTATGAGCAGGAGCACCTGAAACCTCCTGTGACCCGGCTGCTGATGTCCCCCGACCTCTACTGCCGCACCTATGGCCTCCTGCTGGCTGGGGGCTCAGGGACCGATGGGCTCCCCAAAGACAACGCTGCCCTCTTGCAGACTCTCGGCAAAAAGGGCCTGGCTCCAAAAGACCAGAACGTCCCAGTGACTGAAGCTGACCTCAGCCACAAGCCCATCAAAATGGTAAGAGGTGCTGTGCTGTGGTTCCTAGGCACGTTCCCATCTGGCGCGTGCAGAGCGGAGTTTGTGGTGGGGTGGCTTTTGCAGACGCTCCGGGTGACGGGGGGTGTGAATTATTGAGCATCTGTGTGTCTGCTGGTGAGCACGGCTTCAGATCAGAGAACGCCCCAGCCGCTCTGGAGCCTGTCCAAACATCCGAATCAATCCAGCAGTCGACCTTTTACCTCTCTGAGGCAGGGATGAGATTTTTGTTTCGATCGCCTTTAGTAAGGGTTCTGCTGACCTGGAGAGTATTGAGAGGGGGGGATGGGCTGGGATGGGCTGGGTCCTGTTTATGCGTTGATTCAAGGGATTAGAGGACATACACCCACCCCCCACTCTAGCAGTCATTAAGGTTGAGTGGCTTGATCTATGAGAGACTGGCCCCTGACTGGACAAGTAGGCAACGGAACATTAAATAATAAAGTGGTAGTAAAGAGAGCAGGCCTTAGGAATAGCTAAGCAAAATCAAATCTGTCTGTCTGTCTGTCTGTATCTGTTTGTCTCTCTATATCTGTTTGTCAGACAGATAGACAGGCAGTCATCTCTGTCTGTCTCTCTCTATATGTCTTTGTCTACGTTTGTCTATATATCTGTCTATCTGTCTGTCTATCTGTATCTATCTCTCTGTAGGTCTGTTTTTTTGTCAGACAGATAGACAGGCAGCCGTCTGTCTGTCTGTCTGTCTGTCTGTCTGTCTGTCTGTCTGTCTGTCTGTATCTATCTCTCTGTAGGTCTGTTTTGTTGTCAGACAGATAGACAGGCAGCCGTCTGTCTGTCTGTCTGTCTGTGTATGACTAGATCATTTTGTTACCCTAGATAAAAGTACTGATAATACAATATGTCATTGATTGAAAGTGATCAAAATATGCCACATAACAAAACAGCAGTTGCCGCTGGGACTGAACAATTGATCATTTTTATATTGAAATTGCAGTTTGAATAAGTGCTGTTTTCACATTGCAAGGGCTGCAATTTAAATGTTCTCCTATATTCAATATTGCCCCCTTTTAATTGGTAATTAATAATAATAACAGTAATGCAATTAAATCATGAAGTATTTGAGAATTGTCGCTCTTGCACATTATGTATAACACTCAAGCCTCTGGTCAGTGTTTGTATTTTGTGATAAAAGGGCCTGGGTGTAAAAAGAAAAGTCCTATTGAAATTGCACTCAGAGTACTGGCTAAAAAAACAAACATTGTCTTTTCTTTCCTTCAGTGAAAAACGAATGAAGTTGCCTTTGGATGATGATCATAGGAATGACCTTTAACCTTCTGTTTGCTGAACTTATTCCTGCATATTTAGGCCTCAGGCTCTTTGTAAGACTGCCGTCTGACGTAAACATGCTAAAATCAGCACAGCGTACACGATCTTCTTTCTCACACAAAACTAAAAGTGGCTCAGGCTGTCTGCACTTGCAGCAGTGAACCTTTCGGAGCAATATAGAGGCCAAATCACTGAGTCAGAAATGTTCACATGGTCCCATTTTAAGAAATTATTCCTAAATTTAGTTTGAAGCCATAGGCAGTTGTGTGACAGATAATCCAGTTTATTGAAACCGAAAAAACACACTGGTCGTTTGTTTGAGTCAATTCTGTTCGAAAGTCTTAAAAAGGTCTCAGAGTAGTGCAGTGTTCGCCGGTTCGATCCCTGGTGGTACTACAGCCATCTGTAACCAGGGGTCCAAGAGAGCACAAATGGCCCCACGGTCTGGGTGGGTACAATTGCCCCTCCTTCTTTCGTCACTCCGTGCAGTGCCAGCCAGCCTGGGCATCTGTTGACTCGCAGCGGAATTGGCAATCAGCGCTGTCCTCCTAGTGTGTCACGCTGTCCAATGAAGTTGCGTTAGTGGCAGTTTGAAAAAAGGTGGTGGCTGGCTTCACGTGACTCAGAGGAATCACATGCTCACCTTCACCCTCCCAGTGCTGGTAGTATAGTGTGAGTAGGGTAGAAAGCCTGACACATGAAATTGGAGATGACAAAGTCAGAAAAAACCAACAAAGGGCCAAATCTTATTTCAGGTTCCCTGGCTGTATATTACACCCCACCCCCACCCCACCCCCCTGTTTAGAGCCAAACCCCAGCACTCCCTCTCACAGCCAGGCCTAGGAATGTACCCACAGTAATTGGGATTTGTGTTGTAGCAGAAAACCCGATTTCTAGACTTCCCTCTTGCCTGTGCACTGTCAGCACCAACGGGTGGGCTTATTAGTCGACTAGTTGAGGGGTCCTCGAAATGGTCCACAAGCCCCCTCCCTGAGGAAGTCTGCGTTTCATGTTGAGTTGGAGGTACAACATGGACAATCTTGGGGGGGACCTGAGGAATGGACTGATCTGCGCATCTATGTCAGAGGCTACATCTCGCTTGTGGCTTTCCTCAGATGTGATCTGCATCAGCAGCATCCTCCAGGGAACTGTTCTCTCTGAGGCTGTGCACCTTGTTTTTGCAGAGTTGTTTTTAGAATTAAACAGGATTCCACATTGAAAGATCTCCGCATTTTCAGAGGCAGGCAGTTCTGTTTCATTTGTCATGCTTTTCTGCAGTGACCCCATTTATTACTCTCTCCTCTGCTTTGATTCGCCCACCTGTTTTCTTTCACTCTCTCCTTTTCTCCGTCATGCCTCAAAGAGTATTTTTCTAACAGAGACATCCAGTGTGTGTGCTTTTCCTCTCTTGTTTTCCAGAACATCTCCGTGTGTGTGTGTGTGTGTGTGTGTGTGTGTGTGTGTGTGTGTGTGTGTGTGTGTGTGTGTGTGTGTGTGTGTGT
>JBBPDA010000138.1:2700187-2718806 GCA_037974385.1 Arnoldichthys spilopterus
CTCGCGCGCTCTCTCTCTCTCTCTCTCTCTCTCTCTCTCTCTCTCTCTCTCTCTCTCTCTCTCTCTCTCTCTCTCTCAGATGTCTGTATGAAGGATTCAATGTCTCTGGCTGATAGTCTCTACAATCTTCAACTCATCCGGGAGTTCTGTGACAGCTGTCTGAAGAACTGCTGCCACCTAGTGTTGGAGGACATGCTTTACAACCCACCAGAGTTGCAGGTACTTCTCCATACAGTTAGAGAAGCACTGATATGTAACACAGAAGCATTGATAACTAACAAACGTTCTGTAGCTGATATCAATGCTGATTTTTGCTTTTTAAAAAAAAAAAATTGAAACATTTAAATATTTGACACAGGCTTGTGTGCATGTCTGATTGGCTCAGATTTGTGAATCAGTGCTGTTTCTTCCTGGTCAGAGAGTTGAGGCTCTTTGTGTGGGGCTGTGGTGTTCTCCACTATACTGTTCATTTTAGTACATTTGAACAGAATGGGACTGCAGAGAACTAAACGTGTGTCATTGTGGCATTTAGCACAAATGTACTTATTTTTTCTTTTGTATTTTTTGGCAAATAATATATTGTCTCCAGTTATTTCATGGACACCTAACATTTATATTTGCCACATGAAATCTTCAAGAGTTTCCTTCATTCCCTGTGAGTGACATGGCTTATCTTCTTATGACTGTTTTGTTCATCTAATACTGAATCATGTGCTGTGCAGGTGAATATACTGAGCTTTCTGGGAGAGCTCCTGCACTGGTTTGAGGTGTCAAAGCCTGAGTTTGTTCAGCCCTTGCAGGCTCCAGAGCTGACTGGTAAGCATCAGTCAGTTAGTTTGAGTAGAGCTTTTTGCTAATGTGTTGAAGGTGAGCGAGAATGTTTTTCTGATATGTATTTCTCTCATCAGAACCTTCTGGAAGCACTGATAATGTCAGCAGTGGAACCAGCAACAGGTACCTCAACACAACACCCAAACACACACAGTTCCGGCATCTTCTAGACTTTGACCTGTGTTGCTGTTGATCTAAAGTTAGGGTTTTGCGTCTAATTTCTTCCAGTAGCTCACCCTCGATCTTTAAAAAGCCCTTCCTGCCCATCTCCTCCCCTGTGACCCCAGTCCCAGGTGAGCTATGCACTAAGCTATCATATACATGTTGTGATCATTCATCATTCCTGTGTCTCTTTGCATGTTATGCTAGTTTGAGCCGTTGTTGCCTTGTGGATGTTAATTATGTCACTTGTTTGTGTTGTGCATTAATATTGTTGCTGTCTTTGTTTGGACACAAGAGCGTTTAATGACCGCAACAATATGCAAATGTCCTGTATGTTCATCCATTGACATTAGTCTGTGTGTCTGTCTTGTGTCTCTGTGTGATCAGGCTCTCTGACTCAGTCTACCTCAATGTCTCATGTAGAGGCAGCTGGACGAACATGGACCAAGAAACCTCCCAGGTAAGGTCCTTCATTCTGACCCATTACTCTCGCCTTTCTCTTTTACTTTCTGTCTGGTTTCTGGTTTGTATTTTTAACACGTTTGTCCTTTTCTTATGTGTGTGCAGTCGCTCCCTGTCCTCCGCTGTGTCCTTCAGTATACCTTTTGGTCTGGACAGTGATGTGGATATAGTAATGGGCAACCCTGTAATAACCCGCTCCGTCAGCTCCGACAACCTAAATCCCCTAGGACAGCCAAATTCACGTGTCTCTTACACCCCTCCAGAGGACCTTACTCACTTGCTGAGCAAACCTCCAGGCCCCAACGGCCCGCAACGTGCTTCCTGGGCCACTCAGAGCCCCAAGGTGCCTTTGCTAGCTGAGGAGAATGGCCTGGATGAGAGTGAGACAGGAGAGCTACCCACCATTGAGGAGGCCTTGCAGATCATCCACAATGAGGGCAAAATGGAGCCCCGGCTACACCCGGATGGCGCACCCGACGGCTTCTACTTGCACTCTCCAGATGACCCAGCCAACCGCAGGCACAACGGTAGCCCAGCTCCCCTTAGCTGCTCCGCCCCTTCCCACTCAGGAATGCAGCACCGGCCATCTGGGGTCATGCGTGAGCCAGGCCGCACCAGGCATACATCAGAGGGCTCAAGAGATGATGACTCTGTGCTCAGAGACGGGAGCGTGGACTCGGACGCATCCGAGGACCTCCCCAAAACCCATTCCACACCTGCAACGCCTGCAGGAGGTGCACGAACCGTCCGTGCTCAGGGTGCTGAGACCCCAGACAGTGGAGTGAAAATGACCAGCTTTGCTGAGCGAAGGAAAAAGGTGGTGCCAGAGCAGCACAAACCCGTTGAGTCACCAGCCCCGCAGATGACCACCTGGGCTGCCAAGAAGGTAGACGAAAGCCCTGGCAAAAGCCCAACTCTAAGCAATGAGATGACCGAGTTGGGTGCCAGGCTTGAGGAGAAGCGCAAGGCGATTGAAGCACAGAAGAAGCGCATTGAGGCCATATTCGCCAAGCACCGGCAGAGGCTGGGGAAGAGCGCTTTCCTGCAACTCAAGAAGGAGGAGGGCGAATCCGAAGAGGGAGGCCAGGGGGAAGTTAGTTCCTCTGCAGAACTAGATGAGAGATTAGCACGATTAGAGTTCGAGGAACAACAAGATGAAGAAGAACAGAAGAAGCATCGGCCTCCAGTGGAGGATGAGGGTAATGCCGCACTCAAAGCCTCTGTTCCGCAGTCCTCTAAAGAAAAGCCAGTGACCGGTATGCTTGGAGAAAAGAGCACAGTGCCACTGGGTGACTACAACAATGCTGTATCAAAGCTAAACGCAGCCCTCAGCTCACTGCAGAGCGACATGCAGCGGCTGTCCGAGCAACAGAGCCAGCTAATGAAAAAGAAGACCCCACCCGCCAACCAGTCCTGGGTAATCCCACCCAGTACAAAGACTTCCACTCCATCAGTGCCACCTTCCAGACTGTCCAGGGAGTCAACCCGTGAAATGCCTCCCACCTCCGCCTCCTCATCCCCCTCTCCATCCCGCAGAGTCACTGCTCAGACCATGACACCCAAGTCGCCTGGCTCCCACCGTCGGGCACAGTCTGCACCACCTAAAAGCCCCAAACACCATCAGCCACACTCCCGGTCATCAGACCTTAAGACCCCCATACTCACCCGAGTCATCACGGCTCCTCAAAGTGTGGACAATATCCCACACAGGCGCAAGGTGTCCCCATGGCAGTACCGTGACCAGACCTCATCCTCCTTCAGCATCGGCTCTCCAGCCAGTCACAGCGACTCGCGACCACCTTCTCAGCTGCTCCGGCCCGATGACGACAACAACTCTGAGACAGGCTCCAGCGAGGACCGCACTGTCTACAGTCTGGACCTGGAAGCGGGTTCCACTGCCCCATCCCTGGCCAGGAAGGAGTACCAGAGTGGTGGAGGCAGCTCTGGAGCTCCCTCTGAATGCTCATTTGAGAGTGATGTCCCAGCAGCTTCCTTTGCTGGAAAGCGCAGCAGCTTGATTGAGATCTCGCTGTCCTCCATTAGAGGGCTGCAGGGAGAGGATGCTGACCAAGGTCCTGACACCATCTCTGACTCCATGAGTGACGTGATGGAGCCAGAGGTGAGAGGCGGAGTCGGCTTCTTCTTTAAGGTATGTGAAGAGGCTGAAATTGGGTTGTGTGTGTTGTATAATCTTACAAAGTGGTTTCGAAGTACAGTCCTGAAGACGCACTGCTCTGTGCCCATTCCAGTATTCCCAGCCTTAACACCTGATCCGACTAATGAAGAGCTTGATACTTGAACTATGTTGGATCAGGTGTGTTGGGAATGCGTAAAATTGCATTGCAATGGGGTTCGAGTTGAGAACCACGGGTAAACCATTGTGAAATGGTTCTACTTCAGCAGGATGAGGCTCGGCCAGAAGATGAGATGGCACTGAGGAGAGCTGCTTTGCTAGAGAAACAGCAGAAGAGAGCTGAGGAAATGAAGAAGAAGAAAGAGGAGCAGGAACGACAGAGGGAGGCAAGGTTAGGCCAGGCTGTCTAATTCTAATACACTTGATCTGCTCAACTGGTGTACTTGACTTTCTCTGTTCCTGGAGGTCTCTGCATTGTGTTCTAGTGATTTTTCCCTTATCATGTTCATGACTTGTTGGAGCTGAGGTAAGCCCAAGACTGGGAGCGTAGAATGGGAAGAATTAGCAGTATTGTGTAATATGATCTCTTACTCAGTTGATGTGGTAACGCCTAAAAACTGGAAATCAGCAGCACCACTACAGTCATAAAATATGTAGCATTCCGAGGTTTTAGAGCAACGCTATCTCTGTCCCACAGCAGACGTGGCTCTATGGATGAGTTAAGGACTGGGGAGAGAGTGGACAGACCCCAGACACCTTGTACCCCTCCTCCCCAACGCACCCCACCACGCACACCTCCACCTGAGGGCACCCCGCAGCGTCGTGGAGACTTCACCCGGCAGGAGTATGAACGCCGCCATCAGCTCAAGATCATGGAGGACCTTGACAAGGTGCTGCGGCAGAAACCCACCACCGTGCGAGGGGTCAAGAAACAGCGGCCCAAAACAGTGTTTCACGATGACTCCGCTCTCTCCCGGAGCCCAGCTAAAGGATTTATGGGTAAGTATACTTTCTATAATGGTGTCAATGGCATTGCCAAAATATGTTTTATCATGCAGTACTAATATACTGTGTTTATCCTCTGGCAGGTTCTAGGCTCAATAAGGTGTACTCTCATTCCACCAACAACCTTTCTTCTATGGCCAGTGATGGTGGGACCCTTACAGTCAGGAAATCTCCAAGGTACTTGGCTGCAGTCAGTTTGGCTGTGCTATCTCTAGGTCTGGTCATCTACTTCCGTTCTCTGAGACTGCTCAACCTTGAGCCTGTGTTCACAAAGAGCAGAAAAAACGTCTCTGCTTTAAGGTCACTGTGACCCAGTTCAGCAGACAGTTCAGAATTGACTGTGCTTGCTAACCCTTGTTCCTTGTTCTGCAGTCGCTCTCATTCCCCATCGAGGCTGATGTCCCCAGGTCGCCTGGCCTTGCAAAATGGTGAGAAGGACTGGGAGATCGCGTCTACCATTTCCTCCCCTGCTTCCATCCCTGAGTACACTGGTACAGTATTAGTTTGTTGCATCTCACCATCCACTTTCTTCTCTATGGAACTTTAATATCGCCTTTATAATAAAACCAAATCATTTCATAGACTAGTCTTTATCTTTTGATTTTTCTATGTGTCACAATGAGATGTATTCAAAAAAGTTGAACTTGTTTTGTGTCAGGACCCAAACTGTATAAGGAGCCAAGCTTCAAATCCAACAAGTTCATCATCCACAACGCCATCTCGCGTTGCTGTTTGGCAGGAAAGGTCAATGAACCACAGAAAAACAAGATTATAGAGGTGAGAGACCTTCCAGTCACTTGCCTGTGTTTTAGCCCCTTATTGCACAACTGTGATGTCATTCTGCGTAGGTCAACATGAATTGCCCACATGAACGTATGCCATTCACCAATCTTTTTAATACTCAATGAATGTTTTGTCTGTCTGACACTGTAGTTATCACTATAGTGCTTGCTCTGTTATCATCTGTGCTAGCAGCTAGAGCACAAGTAGATTTTTACCTAAGCTTTTAAGTTCTCAAGAAAAATTTTGATTGACAATATACATTATTTTGGGTAAATGGTGGAGTGCAGTGTTTTTTGACATCATCCCTGTAAAGACTGGAATGTTGCATGCTATCATAGAAAGATTCCCTGTTAAGTTTATGTTCAAATGTAATGTAACCTGATTTATATATTTATGTGTGTGTATATTTAGATGAATATATTTAATATTAAGATTCTTATTAATCTGATTTATCTGAATGGCCTTTCACCAGACATTTTGGCCAGGTGGACTTTTAATTTGCCACTTCGCCTTGTCTTGTTAAAGGAATCTATCATGGCTAAAAGTAGTAATGTGGCTGCTAGGACCTTATTATGAAATGCATAGTAAGTGCTGTGCTCAGTAGCTGGGTTATGCAGTTCTATATGCCAACAGGTACCCACCTGATATCCACTCATCAGTTGATTTCTTTCTTTTAGATAATACTGTAATTTAGAAAGTTAATCAATGGCTGTTTTATAGATTTTCTAAATGTAAATTTCCCAAATCTTGGATGGTTTCCCTCATGCTGCGCCTTTTTCATATCTCTGACACAGGAAATGGAGAAGAGTACAGCCAATCACTTTCTCATTCTTTTTCGGGACACAAGCTGTCAGTTCCGTGCTGTTTACACCATGAACCCTGAGACAGAGGAGCTGGTACGTCTGACGGGAATCGGCCCACGGCTCATCAGCCCCTCCATGGTCGAGTCCATCTACAAATACAGCTCTGACCGCAAGCAGTTCACCGCCATCCCGTCCAAAACTATGTCCATGAGCGTGGATGCCTTCACCATCCCTGGCCACCTATGGCAGACCAAGCGTCCTGGGACACCCAAAAAGCTTGGAACCCCCAAATAAAATCAGTGGGACTCGCCTTATCTGGCCCGTCCTGTCCAAATCTTCTGTCCTTGCTCCCTCCTCCTCAAGTTTAGCACCGGAGCAGAGTCGGAGCCGGGTGCGCACTGCTCTAAGAGGTACAACAAATTGGGTGGAAATGATCATATTAAGAATCACACAATCCGCAGCTCCTCAGGCTGCACAGTGGCTCCTGCTGTATGGCCTCCATCTGCATTTGTGCAAACGATCGGATGGATAGAAAAATGCCATTGCCAGTTTCTCAAAATGTCACAAAACATGTCACCTGCTATGGTGCTCAAGTTGGCCAACCGGATTGTCTTCGGTTGGCCTAAACTCCCAATGTCTGACAATTGATTGCTGAAACTGAGTGACCTCTCCCATTGTAGCCCTGCCTTTTCCAATCTTACCCCATTCCGTCATCCGGAACGTGACTCTCTGGCTATTCGGAATGGGACGAGGCACTGACAAACTGACGCTGCTTTAAGGACATGCCATTATACCGGAGCTTAGTCTCTATTTTTCCTCTTCCTACTTCCCTTTCCTGTCTTTTTTATACACATTTATCCTTTATCTCTCTTCTTGTTTTTCGTCCTGTCTTGTCCTTCCTGTCCAGGGCATGGGATCGAGTCAACAAACTCAAATCTTTACCTGGCGCAAAATAGAATATTGCACCTGGATCCAGACTATCCTTGCCCCTTAATGAATGTAGGGCACAAGCCAGCCAAGGGCTTCCCACTGTTTTTTTTTAAATGAATGGCCAGTCAGTCCAGTGGGCTGGGGTTTAGAAATCTTCCATTTGGGGGGAGGGGGGGGCTATGGTTCTTCAAGCTACTGTGCCTAACTGTCTGATAAGAGTGAAGGCGTGCGCTGCCATGTGTTGAGCGTGTGTCTCTAGCTCAAACACTGCAGCCCTGTCCTCTGCCTAGCCCTTAAAGTTAGCTGTTGACATCTGGATGTGTTTTTGTTTCGCTTTCTTTTTCAAAAAAAACAAAACAAAAAAAACTACGTTTGACACATTTCTCCCAAGTAGACACAATAGCCTTCGGGCCTCAGGTGAGCCGGTCAACACTCGGCCCGTGTTGGTTTTTCCTCTCATGTGCTTCATCTCTTTCAGTTCATTAAGAATGAATGGGGGGAGAAAAAAAAAAAAGATGTCACACTCTGTGATCACTTTACTGATTACTTCTACTCTTCAACTGTAACTGGAAAAAAAAAAATGGGGGGAAAAAATGAAAATCAACGATCATTTAATGTATATCATGAATGCTGTTAATGATTCTGTTCATTTTTTGCTGATTTGTATATGGCGAATGGAGGATTTGTAAAGGTATGAAAAAGCTGCCCTGTGGCTTCAGCATCAGGAGCTGCCCGCTTGCGTGTGTGTCTGCCAACGTGAGAGTGAAAGAGTGAGCGAGAGAGAAGGGAGCAAGAAAACGAATAAAGACGCACCTATGGAAACTTGATGAAATTCCCCTTATTTCAGGTGAAAACGCCCCGTGTGCTGAATTGCTCTCATCTCAAACTTGTATTTGCTGACATGCAGTAGCAGGCAAGCAAACTAACGAAGATATGGTAGTGATAAACTAAAATATTCCACTGGAGTACTTCAGCGCTTACCAACCTAACCTCTGTCGGCTGCATCGGAAGCACCGGGTCGATTAGCACAGGCAGTCACTTTTACGTGTTTACCGAGTAACCTGTTGATGTAAACTCACTTGTAATAGAAGCCACTGGGCAGCTGCTGAAATCCATGGATAAACATTTAAAATATGTGAGTATATCAATTCAAAACTACAAGCTTTACCCTCTTAAACAGTATAACGATCAGGACCACTCTCTAAAGCTCTTCTCAGTAGTTCTAGTGTTCAACCGGTGGGCCAAGACCTGCAGTGGGTCATGATGATGCTGTTCTCTCCCCCACATACTTACTGACATTTAACATAATTATAACGTGGAAAAACATTATATTTACGTCTAGCTTGTTGATTGGTCTAGCAAGGTGGATGAGCATTGTAAGCGACACAGCTAGATTTATGGTAATGTTTACTTTTTCCATGAAAAACTTGTCCGTCATAGATGAATGGCAAACTAAACATTGTGATTTTTTTGTCTTTAGGTAATTATACAGTAAAATTAAATGATTATTATGTTATTTGTTTGCATTTTAAAGATGTGTTGCTAAAGGGGGTTGGGAATCCCAGCACTAGGACAATGCAGAAAAAACACAGGTCCAGTTACTTGCCTTTGAGTATCAATGGGCAATTAGTTGGAGCCTGTAAAATTGTCCCAAATTCCTCCTTCTGGAGATCAAATCCCATCTTTAAAAGAATAAATGATACAGATTTACAGCTTTAGGCACAAATATCTTGATGGGTTCTGCATAAACACATTTGCCATAAATGTTTTAGAGTTTAATTCCAAAACGCTTTATCCATTTGTAACCATTTTAGCTCTACAAAGTTGTTGAAGAAAACAACAGCTGGTGAACTGGAGCCATTTTTATTTCTCTATTAAATGTGATAATCACATTATGGATATTTTTTGTTTGCCTTAAGACCTATAATTGGGGGGGGGGGGACAACATAAAGTCTATAATGCATTGTGGAACAAAAGCTTTCATTTTCTGATGGAATTCAGCGACTGCCTGTTGCCTCCTATAATAGGTGTATTAGTCCCTGGGTTTTCAGTTGGAGTATTCAACGCTGGAGTATTTCTTTAAAAGAGTGTTGAGTCAGGACAAGCTGCTGTGCCAAGCCTCAACAGTGGTATTAATGATTGGCTCAGTTCTTATATTTTGGCCTTACTCATTTCGGGCATGATGCAACTGCTCTGTCTTTCTTTACCCAGAGGGCATTGGGGCTGTTCTTATTTATACACTAAATGTTGTCAAAGCACTAAAACGAGTGATTCAGCCAGTCTGCTTTCTCCTGGCTCTAAGAATGAAAAAGATTGATCTGCCTCCCACTGAGCGAGGCCATTTGCTTATCTGAAGTGAAGATGTGAATATTTTTATAGAAACGCAATCATTGTTTGTGGAGTGGTTTATGTGTCAAGTGAATGGGCAATTAATGCACATGTGTAAGATGAGTGTCTGTGTGTCTTGGTTCCTATGAGAGATCATAGTGATGAACGTTATCCTAGTGATGAACCTGGAGTCTGTGCAATCCACGTGTAGAAAGTTCTGTCGGTTTTGGTTTATTTATTGGGTAAGGATTAGCTGGAATTATTATTATTTTCTCTTGATGTTTAGTTTCAGATTTTTATTATTTATGTTCTGGTTAAGTCGGTGATTCACACATTCATTTCATACTTTAAAGACACGTTGAACATACTGGCCATTTTCTTTTTTTTGTTTTGTCACCATGTTCATGTCTGTAGAGTCTTTCTTTTCTCCCCGATTATTCGAAATTGCAGATCTGTCAATCTGTGTGACTGATCTGATGAATAAAATCATTTTTAAATCATCTTGTTCATTATGGTTTGTTGCATACATTTATTTTTAACATTTTTTTTTTATTTATTTCATACTTTTTGTTCATTTTTTTGGGGTGAGGGGGGTTTAAATCTGTTTTCAATTTATTTTCAAGCAGTTCAACACACACAGACTTTACTGCATTTTAATCAGAAGTGCAAACGCATCCTTTTGAACATTTATTGCAGAAAAATGGCACAATCTATGAGTGCATGTGTTTTAGGGGTTTATTTTGACAGGGTGGGGGAGGTTTTGTGGTGTGGTTAAGTGCTGTAGGGTTGGGGAGACTTAAAAATTTTTAAATATTCTAGTTGCTAAAAGGCTATGTTAGGTGTGTTTGGCATGCAGCATTTCGGTGAGCAGTGAGTTGCAGGGCAGGTCCCCCAGCAGGTGACGCTGATACAGGTACTCCTCCACCTGCAGGCTGATGCTGCGCACTTCAGGCAACCGGAGCAGCAGTTGGCCGAACTTGTCAGAGTAGCCGGGGTGGGTCTGTAGGGTGTGTTCCATTAGAGTCCTGTTCACCCGCTCCTGCGTGCGCTCCACCTGCTGTCGGTCGTGCACTGACTTCACGTCTAGAACATACACAGGTTTACCTGTTAAAGGCTGGAAGAGGAATAGTCTTTGCAATCAGGCAAGAAATGTGTGGTGTCGAAAGTGTTACATGGGATGTTGCTAATAAGTAATGGAAGCTTACAACTCTAGAAACATGACTGGATATTTTTATACACAAAAATGTGCAAATTTTGTCTTTTGAACTATTCCTCTAAAGTCCCTCGAAGTCCATTGCTCAACTGGACTAGAGACCAAATGGATCATTCGGTGGTTAAAAGGTGAAGTGGAAAGCTTGTAAGACTCAACATGGGATATATTTCCAATAAAAGTTAAGTTTTTCTGTAAAATGAGGCAATTGGTTCGCTGGTAAAGCCCCAAAATGGGTGAAATCTGTCCTTGTTCAGTAGCCTGAACAAACCAAAAACAAACCAAAAAAACATTTTTGTGAATTATAAGTTATTTCATCCACTTTTAACCACATTTTAAATGTTTTTACAATGTGGCTTTAATTTAGAGGTGTATAGACTTTCATATAAAACACTCGACCTGTTCAGGACCAAACATTTAGCTCCTTTTACCTATACAGTCAGAATTAAGTTCATAATTACCAGGTTTTTGCCCACAGGAGACAGATTGGTGACCCTCCAAAACCAGGAAGCATTATTAGGCGTTGAATAAATGTCCGCATTAATTTGTGCATGTAGTAAACCTGCAGCAACAGGGAAAGTGTCTTTTTGTTTCTGCAGATTTACCACATGCACAATTTAGTGCTGACATTCATCAGCATTCAAATGCTAAAGAAGGCTTTGTTTAGCTAGAGTTGATGTATTAAGCTGCAATATGTGGATGTGCTGGGTCTCCAGAAACAGCTGCTACGTGTATAATGTCCCACCTGGGTTGAAAAGAACGAGGTACTTGAGACAAACAAACTCCTGCCTGTCCAGCTGGATGGCCCTCAGCTTGGACACCAGGTCCTGTGCCCTGGAAACCAGACTGCTCAGTGTCGGCCCAGCCTGGGAGAGCACCGTAGATACTGCAATCTGCAGAAATAAAGCAAAGAGATGTTAAGTTTTGTAGACTTATGAATGGGTAAATGTCAGAAAAAGGAAGAAAGCTGCAGATGGTCGGGTCCTAAGGCTGTAAAGGGAGGGTGTGGAGAAAAATCTAATTCACACAACTCTTCTACATACCCCAGTGTAATTAATCAGCCAAGACATGTGTCATAAGTTTGCTTCTTGTGGCTCCTAGGTGGAGCAGTGGTCTAAGTGAGGGCTCTACAGGTCACAGGTTCAATCCCTGATGGTGCTACAGTCATCCATAGCTGGATGTCCAAGTAAGCACAATTGGCCTCGCTTTTGGGTGGGAAAAATGCTCCCCATCACTTGATGTGATGCTAGACAGCATTGGCTCACACAGCGAAATTGGCAATCATTGCTCTTTCTACATACCCAGGTGCACCACACTGTCCAATGATGATGTGTTAGCAGCAGTTTGAAAAGGGTGGTGGATGGCTTTACGTGACTTAGGAAGCACAGGCTCGGCCTCACCCTCCCAGTGCTGTTATATTGTGTGACTATGGTAGAAGCCTGACACATGGAATTGAAGACGCTAAATTAGGGGAGAAACTCAGAAAATGGGTGTAAATCCATTAAAAAAAATTTTTTCTTTAGCTTCTTTATTTTTGAATGAGAACTTGGAAGCTTAGGTAGCTGACAAGTAAAGGATGCTCTAAAGTTATGTCATCTCGCTGCTATTAGGAACTCTTGGGTCTAAGTCAGAAAATCACTGCTATTGTTGTATAAAACAATGTTGAAAAACTGATGTTTTGCCGAGTACTTGCTTTTCTTCTGAAAGCTGCTGGATCCTCTGAATCATGAGGTTGTTAAGGAACCCAAATACTACTACTACATGAGTGCAAACACTGCTGTGCAGAGGTGAGGGTATGTACACAGGGCAGTATGTGGTGACTTCCAATTGTTTACATTTACTCATTTGGCTGACGCTTTTATCTAAAGCGACTTCCAAGATGTGGAGCAGTGTAGTGGGATGGTACCTTGCTCAAGGGTACCTCAGTAGTGCCTGAGCCGGGACTTGAACCTGCGACCTTTAGGTCCTAAGGGCAATGTCCTAACCACTAGGCCACCACTACTACTAGTATGTATCAGGTTTGTAAAAGTTTTGTTAACCATAGGGTGTGAATGAAGTGTTCTTTTATTAAAAGCTATTCATTTTTCTCATATAGAAAATCTGCTTTGACTCAGAACTCTTAAGACGGCAATTACAGAATGGTGGCACAGTTTCTGAGGTCTACACTCTACCAGTCGACCTAAATATCCCCTAATTTAAAGCAGCTCTCTGGAAGCCTGAATTTTGTCTGTACTTTTGCCCATGTTTATGGATAACAGTGTCATACAGTGTCAGAAACCACGTAAGCAAGTCTATTTGTGGTTACTAAAGATCTTTAGGCAGTGGTGGCCTAGTGGTTAGGACACTGCCTTGGGACCGGAGGGTTGCAGGTTTGAGTCCCGGCCCGGGCACTACTGAGGTACCCTTGAGCAAGGTACCGTCCCACTACACTGCTCCCCGGGCGCTGTTGGTAGCTGCTCGCTGCTCCACGTGTGCACGTGTGATGGGTTAAATGCAGAACATCACATTTCGTTGTGGTGCTTGAGTGTGTTCACAATGACAAAGAGTTACTTTCACTCATTCACTTACTCATCTTGACTCTGAAGCAAAATGATTTAAGCATGCGGTTTGCATGAAGCTGGTTGGTGGGGTCCATACTTATTTGCGTCTTGTTGGCTGACTGACTACATAAGAAAATGGTGTCAATTTGATTTTTCTCAGAGCAGTCACATTAAACAGATCCCACGGTAGTGTCGAGTTACAGATGTGTGTTAACCTGTTGCCCTGTAACCAGATAGATGCTGCCATCTCTTCCATAAGCCACCTGTCGGCACAGATGATCCAGGACCAGCAGCTCACTCCAGCAGCTCTGCAGCAACACCATCTGGTCCTCCACCTGCAAGCCATTACACTGTGATCATATACAGTACGACACACACCAGGTCTGCATATGTGTATCTCTGATATCTTTTAGGAACATTTCTTAATTTTTTATTTTTTTTTACTTTTTGTGGTAATGTTTGTCTGGGCTTAAGATGAAGGGATAACACTTCTAAGGAAAATTAGGGGGCTGAAGCTGCTACAACAGGCTGCTGCTCACATAGCTCCCAACTAGCAAATATCACTCTTAGTTTTGGCTCAGATATGAAACTAAGGGCCCCCATGTTCTACACTTTTCCTCCCTTAAATCCACTTACGGTCTTATATCATTGTCTTGAACATTTGTCATTGTCTTTTAGCCCGATACAGTCATAGAAAAATGTAAATAAGTCAACATTTTCTACAAAGAACCCACTCTGTGTGTTTATACACAAATACTAGTTATTTCCTTAATTTGACAAAAATATGTGGGATATGCAAATATTATGGTACATTTATTTGGTTTTATTTTTTTCTCCCAATATTCAATGTTTAATACATTGAAATTATAAATCAAATGAAGCATGTCATAAGCAAAAAGCACAGAACAGTGTTTCATTGTTAATTATTGTTTTTTCCAGATTTTCTATACTATCAATACTCCTTATCACATCCCTGAATGGACAATAATATGTAAATGTGTTCATGGATGTGACATCACAACAATAATGTATTCATGTACAGTTAGTCATTTGGCCGGTTTTGGAGCTGGTCCTAATATTTGGATTGGATGAACTTGTGGGTGAATGGTATGTTTTTAAACTTTAAAAATTGTAACAATTTTATATAGCACAAACTATATTATATTTTTATAAAGTAAATAAAATCTGAATATTTATTATATGGGCCCTTTAATTTAGCTTTAGAATAAGCTTTCATCTAAGTAACATTTATGTCCGCTGTTGCTTTACAAATTTTGTTTATTTTTTTATGTGTTGTGTGTATGTGTGGTTAAGTGCAAATTCTTCTACCTTAAGCTCCTTAAACAGGGTGCAGTTGCGCGCCCACTCCACCAGCCCGAACAGTGTCTGGTCAGCCATCTTGCACATGATGCTGAAGGTGTTGAGGCAGTCGTGCTTGCCGCGACTGGCCTGCTCTCTCCGCAGACTGGCCACCACTCGTGCGCTGACCTGTGACTCGTCCGGCTCCCCCTGCAGTAGCTCGCTCAGGAAGCATGAGCTAGAAGCTGAAGGGTCAGAGGTCATGGTGGGAGTGGAAGCTGGTGTGTGTGTGGAAGGGGGTGTAAGCACGGGTTGGGGAAGAGTGTGTGTTTCACTTGGGGTTGGGGACGTTACAGAGGCAGGACTGTAGCTGAAAGCCATCTCCCTCTTCTCATGAGGGTAACCGTGGAAGCCAGGGTGGTAGAGCCCAGCATAGGGAAGGGGCGGGGCAGTCAGTGCTTTATCTATGGCCATGCTGCAGTCCAGCACTACAGGGAGCTCAGGCTGGCCGAAGCTGGGTGGAAGGGGGTGGGTGGATTGGTGGAAAGAGTCAGGGCCAAGGGCAGCTGGGAAAGGGCTGGGCAGCAGGTGAAAGTCATGTGATAAGGTAGGCAGGGACGATTGTGGTCCTTCCAGTTTGATCCTGTAGTGGGCAGTGTTGGCTTGGTGGAAGCCCCCTCTCTGCTGTTTGAGCTGCCTGTCCCGGCGATAGAGTGGTCCAAATTTGTTCCGTCCACCTCGCATCCTGTCTGCCCTCACAGCTGTTATGTTTCAAGAAACAAGTGCAATTACACACCACAAATGTCTTAAAGAGGCTCATTTTATAGCTTAATGATGACTAGGACAAAAACAGGAGAAAATGTGCAGACTTCACACTGCCGAACATTCAGGAACATCTTGCCTTTTCTTGTTTTAAATTTACAATTTTAATTAAATGTCCAGCTACATGCTGACCAAATAATTTTTCTTGGCATGAAGAGGAGCTTTTGCCATTTGTTTTGCATTTAATGCCCATTTGTGGCTCAAAGGTGGTTTAAACACCTAAAAAGTTGAAATGCTCACATCCCAGTGAGAAGATAAAATGCTTTTTGGGTCTTTGGGTTAATTCCCAAGCTAGCACTTTTACAAATACTAGCTAAAATATTAGGTTAGTATTTAATGTTAAGTAGTATAAGAACTTGGCGTATGTATTTATTGCAGTAGTTGCTGTCTGTAGTAGTATAAGCACTTGGCGTATGTATGTATTATAGCAGTTGCATTTGTTATTTATTTTACAACTACGAGAAATGCGCTGGTCGTCTTGTGGCACCATCTCAGTGTTATTCTATGCAATGCGAACACTTCATTGTTTCCTCTGTCCTGGAAGTCACTTTGGATAAAAACGTCAGCCAAATGAATAAATGTCATGTAAATGTAAATGTTAAGATATCATGAACTGCCAAAAAACAAGGTCATCTACATAAAAACAATTTTTTTGAATACTTGTCCCCAAAATGTTTGAACTGCAGTGCACACTAAAAAACTAAAAAACAAAAAAATCTTTGTGAAGGTTTGACTCTGAGTATTATGAGTGGTTCAAAAGGGGGAAAACCGGTACTCTGGATATATAGCAGTACGCAGAAGTTTGGGATTCTTGCTCAGTTTACATAATTTGTTGAATTTCTAACTTAAAACATTAAATGCAGCATGTGCAGGGAACTTCAGTGATATGTTTAACTAATTGGCTGATTACCATTTATTGGCTGAAGTGGCTTTTGCACAGGAAAAATGTGGCTTGTGACAAAAAAATATAAATAAAAATGTGGCTTGTGCACACCCTGACATTCCCCTAGTAACTGGACACCTGTGTGTGCAGAGAGTTGGGCACATTTTTTCTTGGAAAGTCTCAAAGCTTATATGACATATTAAGCCTTGATCTAAGTTGTAGGGGTTGACAATACCTGATTGTAAAAATGATGTAACCATTCAAACCTCAGGTTACACCCAGCAGCTTTCAGCTCATCAGAACGGCTGACTGAGCATTTAAACTGAAGATAATAAGAACCTGAAGATAGCTGAAGGGCTCCACTGTCCAGTGTTTTTGCACAAACATCATATACATGAAAGCTTTATCAGAAGTTAACCTTAACAGTGATCTCTTTAAAAAAGACAACATCTGAGGCATGTAATACATCACTTTGCACGTTGAATCAAGCACTGTGAACTGACAGTGGTACAGTAAATGCAGTGTGATAAAGGGAAGAAAGGATTCTACTCAATATCAACAAATCATGTAAGCATTCCTGCAGTCAGTGAAGAAACTGAAGAAGAAAAGAGGCTGGATATTACAATACAATCATAAAAGGAAGGGATGCCCAACTGGTAAAGTTTAGTGATTTCCCTCATCAGACACTAACCAAACATAACACCTAACAGGTGAATTGGGCACCCTGACCTAAGGTTTTGAAACGACCCTCACTGTGCCTAGACTTTATTATTACTGAAAATAATTTAACATGACCTATGAATGTGCCTGAACTTCAAGGGCTCTGAAAGCAAAAGTCAAGAACTGAAACACTGCTAACTGGTGCAAAGAAATGTTCAGAAGCTGTAATTTCAGCCAGGAGAGGTCCTGAGTTGCCAAACCAGATGCAAAATGTATGTAATTTTTCTGTTTTCTCTTTAATATGTTAAATTCAGCAAATTAAAAGGATAATTGTGAGCAAAAATATTGCAGAAATATGTCACATTCAAGGTTATTCCATCCAGATATGGGGTTCAATGCTTTTCAATGGGAAAATCAACTAAATGTGTCATTTGAACAGACGTCCTCAAACTACCACTGTATGCTATATATTCTCTTTCTTGGAATCTTCCTTTTTCTTATTGGTAGAAAATCTTTCCTGGGTGTTTTAGTACAGCGCATTTTCAGCTTCAGTTTTATCTCTGCCATCAAAGTCGGCTGTTGCTGTTGTTTTATGGGTTCAAAGATAAATGGAATAAGGGCTGTAGCACACACATATCACAGAGACTGCAGGATCACCTCTTACTGACACACTTGCCATTGGTCCACATGCGAAGAACATAGGTGAGCTGGTGAACTCACATGCAGTTCCAGCAAACATTCAAGTTAAAAAAGATGCTAAAGGTGAACAGCACTTGGAATTGGATTTAACAGTTTTTGGGGATGCATGACGATGATGAGCTGATACTGGCTTGCTGTAAAACATTATTAGCATTGGACAGATGTTTAGATTTGGCTGATATTCCCACTGATATTGGACACTATGTTTATTGTAAGAGCAGAATCCTTAAGTAAAGCGTGACCACTGCACTAAAATAATTTAAAACAAAATAAAAATGTAAAGTGTTTTATTTGCCTTACTGCATCTATAACCCTACAGTATGTTTTGCTAATCTTGGTAGATTGTCCTAATTTCACCTTTTTATAGAGGGTCATATATTTGAATCGGTAGATATGTACATTAAAAAACACCAGCAATCAGCAGTGACCCAGAATTCCCCCTACTGAGGCATCATTAAAAATAACTAAGAGGGATCAAAGCTGAATTGTAGGGTGCTAAAATTAGGGTTTGGAGCTCAGCTACATGTAGCTACAGCTCGCATTTATCATTTGACTGCAGAAGGTAACAGAAACACCCAATAAAGAAAGTGTGTGTGTATGTGTTTGTGTGTGAGTGTGTGAAAGAGAATGGAGAATACCTTCTCTCTTCATGCCCACAGCCAGGCACTTCTGGAAGCGGCAGTAGGGGCACCTCTTCCTCTGAGCTGGATCCATAGGGCAGCTCTGTCTCTCAGTGCAGGTGTAGCGCTTATTATTCTGCACAGAACGCTTAAAGAAGCCCTACATGCAGAGAGATAGAGAGAGAGAGGGACAGAGAGAGAAACAGGCAGAGAAAGAGAGAGAGAGAGAGAGAGAGAGAGAGAGAGAGAGAGAGAGAGAGAGAGAAACAGGCAGAGAAAGAAAGAGACAGACAGAGAGAGAGAGATAGAGAGAGAGAGAGAGAGAAATAGGCAGAGAAAGAGAGAGAGAGAGAGAGAGACAGAGAGAGAGACAGAGAGAGAAACAGGCAGAGAAAGAAAGAGAGAGAGAGAGAGAGTGAGAGAGAGAGAGAAACAGGCAGAGAGAGAG
>JBBPDA010000138.1:2718906-2734174 GCA_037974385.1 Arnoldichthys spilopterus
TTGACTTGTCCACTGGAATCTTCCCATGGAACGTTTCTCTCAGCCGCCTGACGCACTTTTCCAGCTGAGTCAGCAGAGCAGAGCAAAGCATTTAGATTCATAAGGATAAGCGTGATTTGGACAGACAAAACTTGTGCAAACACATAAATACAAAATTCAGGTTTTTAAGCATAAGTTTCATTTAGATTTGAAGGCTGAATTAAAATTAACAAATGAATCCAGTGCAACCAGTGCAAATTCAACTTAAGTACAAAATAAGTGAAGTGAAAGTGACTCTTTGTCATCGTGAACACACTCAACCACCACAACGAAATGTGACCTCTGCATTTAACCCATCACATGTGTACACGTGGAGCAGCGGGCAGCTACAAAGGCAGCGTCCTAACCACTAGGCCACCACCGCCCTACATAAGACCCTAAATAAGAGTCTAAAGCGTTCAGATTGATAAGAAAAAGCATCATATGGATTCAAAAGTTGCATTAAAATTAACGAATGAAACCAGTGCAAACACATGAGTAAAAAAATAAGTGTCCAGAGGATTCAGGTTCTCAAAGAGATGCATTATATAGATTCAAAGGCTGAATAAAAATTAACAGATAAATCCAGTGCAAACGCATAAATACAAAATAAAAGTCCAAAGCATTCAGGATCACAAAGATATGCATCAGTTTGCATAGAGCACCAGAGCACAACACAGTCCACGCCTGTAATAAAGTAACAGATGGATATAAGATCCATGGTGGTTCCCTGTGTTAATAATTGTTGTCACTGATATAACGACAGCTACCTTATCAGTTATTTAATCATTAATTAAATAGCTAAATCGCTGATAAGGAAAAACATGTTTACATGGTGTAGAATGAACATGAACAGGTACCTGTACCCACATACACACGTTACCTACAAAATAAGAGTCCATTACATTCAAAACAAACAGCCATACGACTATCATGTCTCTGTAATAACCTTGTAGTTAAAGAACGACTACCCAAAGTGCTTTTTAGGATTTGGGTAAATAGGTGAACTAACGCGAACCAACAGGCCTTCGCGTCACATCCAGAAGTCGAGCATGGCACAACTTTTACCAAAATTACGCATTAGGCTGCTCTCATGCACAAACACGTGCATTTAGAACCCAAATTACGTCTATGGGGCCTCGTATTTACGTTGTGGATTTGACAGGCATGCGAAATACAACCGTTCTCTGTTACGATTCCTGTTTTTTTGTTAAAAATAATCATTTGCAGTAAGACAGCCTACCTCCACCTCCTCGCTAAAACGACTCATTTCTCTACGCACGCGAAGCTCTTTGACAACAACAGTGTCAAAAATGCGTCCAGAAGTGAAGTGACTGCTGGTCAGATTGGCTTTCCTGGTATACACACACACGATCCACGCTTCACTTTCGGTTTCCTCGCCCAGAACGGGTTCTGTAAACCACCACTAGGTGGCGCCAAAAACCGCGGAAAAGCAGCCACAAATGGATATGCTACTCGAAAAAATTGCCGTTTACACTTCTCATTGTGTTGAGAAAAAATAGATTTGTGTATTTATAGCACAACAGAAGTAGCAGGATGCGTTTATTGTGTCATCTTTAAATCGTAGCATCGATATCCTGTCTTTGTAATATACCGAGCAAGTGCTTGCAAAACTACAACTCCCAGGGTACTGTGCGGCACGGCCGCGCTCTCCACTACCGCTCAGGTTTCTCAGCGGCGTCCTGCTGACCTGTTGACGAAGGGCAGTAACGGGATACGTGATGATCTGCAGTGGAAGAGGTAGACTACCAGAAAAACACGTGTATTTTGTGAATAACATCGACAGCGACTTTCCCACCAGATTTTACTGGTCAGTAAAGACTTTTAACAACATTTATTTCTATTTATTCCTTTATCTGTTTGGTCAGTTTTTTTCTTAACGAGTGTGTGTGTGTGTGTGTGTGTGTTTGTGTTTAACATAAAATACACCACTGATTGACTAGTTGCGCATATAACTTATATTTACATAAATACAGATTTAATGAGCAATTTCCACTGACAATGCTTTCATTTAACAAGATTTATGCCAGAAAATAATTCTACGTACAATGAATTATTCACATTAAGTTCCCAGTTCCTTTTAGTATCATTTCGTTCATTCGTTTTGCTCAGTACCTTAACTGCTCAAACTGCTAAACCCTTAATATTTAGTATTTTATTGTAACATTAACGCCACTGACAGGTAAAGTGAATAACATGGACTAGTTATTTAGTTATTTCACTGCAATGGTACCTCTCAGGTTTGGGGTAAATTAGGCAGTAAGTGAACAGTCAGTTTCAAAGCTGATATGCTAGAAGCTGGAAAAATGGTTGGAAAATGGGCCTTACTGTGATGGTTAGATAACAGAGTCGCAGAGTGTTCCAGGCGTGCAGTAGTTAGTACCTACCAAAACTGAACCATGGAAGAACAGCTGGTTAATCAGCGACAGGGTCATGGGCTCCCAAGGGTCATTGATGCATGTGGGGAGTGAAGGCTACCCTGTCTGGTCCAGTCTCACAAAAAAGCTGCAAAAATTTGGTATTTTGTGTTAAGGTGGATTAATGTTTATGAAAAAATAATTGAAATAAATTGTAAAACCCAATTATTTAAATATTTCTCAGATATACCAAACTATGTGAGAAGAACAGAAGAAAACATGTTTTAGCTTGTCATAGGGACATCTTATGGCTGATTTATTTGAAACTGGGTAAATAGAATGTATACACCATAATATACGCCATAGATCACAAAATGTAACTAAGATTGGCCATTCACACAGGCATGTATTGTAATGAATTTGCCATATTAATAAGCAAGTCTGATTGAATGTTAGAAAGTGGGCAAAAGCAAAGGTATGCCCACCAAATAAAAAATGCTGCTTGATCAGTCATTGAAATCTGTCAATTGCAGCACCACCTATGGATGGAATTTGGTGTGCATCCAAAGAATATGGTAGAGATGAAGTGTGTCAAATTATGTTTAGACTAAACATTTATGTCACAAGATATTGACTTGTAGAGCACTACTCACTAGGTGGTGCTACTCCACAAATGAGTCTTAATGAGCCAGGGTCATGTGCCTCCTAGAGGCCAACTTGCCACACAAATTTCAGAATGTTTGGCACAGTGGTGTTTGAACTATTGCCCAAAAAATGCTTTATGGCTACCACACTTAAGGGGCCGCTGGCATGAAGGGACACGCCCACCTAGGGACACAAACCTCTTATTTTGTATCAACCATATGGGGCTACAGTCGGGGCAAGTTTCATGTGGATTGGTGAAGTGTAATTATATGATTTAGCCCCAAAAATAAAAATAAACATTTTGGCCAACATCAACAGCTGGGCACTGGCAGTCATAATAATAATGTGTATATGTGATCATGTGTCACAGTGCGAATAAGAGAATAATCATATATGACACAATATTCCTAATTTGTGATGAAATGGACAATGTGCAAAATGTGAATTACAGTGTTATCACAGTGCAGTGTTAATAATATGTGTTTACATCGCGTGGCCTCATGTGACATGACATTATTATGTAATCACATGCGACAGTGCAACTAGTATCACTGATGATCACATGACATCCTAATTATGTTTGTTGTACGTCAGATTGGTGGACAAGAACTAGGTCAGACAGCGACTTCACACTCCCAATCCGAGGAGAGTAAAACCAGATTAGCAGTTAATCCGAGCTGGAGCCCAAGCATGGAAGAGTATGATTGTGACTGTGCACTGTGTCACTGCTCACAGAAATGAGAGACTGTATGAATGGCTGTCACAGCTCATGGTCTCTTCACTGTGGTCCTAGACTAAAACGTTTCTGACTTGAAACCTTTGGCATCATGGGAACACGAAGAGTCTTGGTGACCGGGTGCTCCTCTGGAATCGGTTTGGCGGTGGCTGTGCAACTCGCCAGGGATAAGCTGAAGAGGTTCAAAGGTCAGAAAAGTGCAGATGAGTAAGTAGATGTGTTAAGCTTTGTGATCAGCTGTATAAAACACCTTGACTCATCTGTGCTGTGATGGAGTTAGTGGTGGCCACCATGCGGGACATGGAGAAGTGTGAGGCTTTGGAGAGAGCAGCTGGAGAGACACTGAGTAAGACCCTGGAGATCCGGCAGCTGGATGCCTGCTGTGAACGTTCCATCCGAGAGTGTGTGAACAGCCTGCCGGACCGACAGGTGGATGTTCTGGGTGAATAACAGTTGTCTTTCATTTTTCTTTCCAAACAAATAACCTGTGCTCTTACTAAAAACAACACAAAAACAGGTCAAAGTGAAGTACTAACCAAGCAGAAGACGAAGTGTAGTACAGTATATTGTGCCTGGAGTTATGTCTTGTTATGTATAGCAAGCAACTTGCTATACATTCAGTTACATCATAATTACATTATAGGGCAGTGGAGGCCTAGTGATTAGGACATTGCCCTTGTGAACCAAAGGTCGCTGGTTCGAGTCCCAGCCCGGGCACTATTGAGGTACCCTTGAGCAAGGCACTGTCCTACTACACTGCCCCCGGGTACTGTTGATAGCTGCCCACTGCTCCATGTGTGCACGATTGATGGGATAAATGCAGAGGTCTCATTTCACTGTGGTTCTTGAGAGTGTTCACATTGACAAGTAGATAAATAATTGTGTAACGTAATTGTATATATAGCAAGGCGACATAACTGTACGAAGGCCCAGTTTTTTTTTTATTTAGCAAAAAAACTGTCAAAGTGGTTCTTGGTGTAAAGTTTTATGTTGCTTTGTGCTACGATGTTTTTGGGAAGTTCAACCCTGTTCCATGTGCAGTGAGTAATGCGGGTGTGGGCATGATCGGTCCGCTGGAGTGCCAGAGCGTGAAGGACATGCAGGATCTCTTCAACACTAATTTCTTTGGGCTGGTACGGCTGGTGAAGGAGGTGCTACCGGACATGAAGAGGCGGCAGAGTGGCCACATTGTGGTGATGAGCAGCGTCTTGGGCATTCAGGGTACACACTGAACACCATCATACATTTGAATAAAGGTCAGGTGAGGAATAGCAAACGATGGTTCAGTGGGAAATCTCATATAAACATTTCCCCCCTTATTCCAGTGCAGTTACTCAACTAAGCTATTTGAGAATTACTTGAAAAGTCCATATCGTGAAAAACTGCATTTTCTTTTAAAATCTGAGCTCAATGTAGTTTTAAGATTCAAGTTTTAAGAAATGGTTATTATCAGCCCGTCCATATGAGGTGCACAGTAAGTTTAAAATTGCTTTTCTTTTGGACCCATGATGCAATATATAACAGTATAAATCATCCATAAAGTGCAGAACAGACATCACAGTGCACTGACAATCAACAAAACACAACACAACACAAACCTTCAGTGATGCTATGGGTATCTGTTTGCTATGAACAACAGGTGATATACAATGACTAATGTATAATACTAAATTATAACTTAAATCATGAAAGATAAAATGTCTAGTATAGAGTATAGAGTACAGAGTAGACAGTATTGGTATAATCTAAACAGTGACAGTATAGAGGATCTGTATTGTGAATAAAGTGGGTTAAAACAGTTTGATGATAATATTGGTGCAGTGTAAACAGCAGCAGTATAGAGTATCAGTGCAATGCACATATAACCATATTACAGTTTCAGAACCTACCTTTCCAGTTTCACTTTCCACTTCATTTTTTCAGTTCATTTTTTGTAATGACATGTAAATCAGTACATTTACATTTACCCACCTATTTAGCCTGAAGTACTATAGTCCTGTCATTTAGTTTTTTACTCAATGGCAGTGTTAGAGTTCAGATGTAAAATGTGAATACAGACGGCTGAAAGCTAAAGAAAAGATTAGCTGCAGTTCACAGAAACAGCTGCCTTTATTAATGGAAACTGTGAAACTGAAAGTAAACTGCTTAAATTAAAGGCAGTTGTACTCGACAGTGATCCTTACAACTTACCTAAATAACCAGTGGGGTGTTGACATGTGGGCAGGAATCCTGACATTTACTGTTTGTAGGCCTCCAGGCTTTGCTTTGTGCATTTCTCTGGCATTGAAAATCAGGTACGAATTAGGTGCAATTGTCATGAAACCTGATTCCTGCCCACACAAATGTCCATGGACCACCGGTTCTTTGGGTAAGTTGTAAGGATCACTGTCAAGTCCAACTACCACTAAGCAAACAATTTTTCTTTCAGTTTCACAGTTTCCCCTAATAAAAGCAGCTGTTTTTGTGAACTGCAGCAATCCATTAGCTTATCTTTTCTTTAGCTTTCAGCAGTCTGCATAAACCACCCAGATCACTTGTTGAATCTATTTCTACAGCTGTTTTACATTTGACATGTTTTGTTTTTGTTTGCTTTCAAGCTGAACACTAACAATACCATTCAGTAAACAACTAAGTTCTAAAGTACTGCAGGCAGGTAAATGTACTGATCTAAATGACAAATGTCTCACTTAACGCCAATCTCCATAAAGGTAGGAAGGTAATACTAGGTAAGACTAGACTTAGGTAAGACTTAAGGATCACAGTTGAGTCTAACTGCCTTTAGTTTAAAAGTATTGTTGGTTTACCCCTGGTTTTGCAGTTTCTCCTAATAAAAGCAGTTATGTTGCCAAACATATTTTGTCACTCAGTTCAACTGAGAGGTCATGTTCTGGTGGGAAGGTGATGTCACCGCACACCCTCTGTTTTTTTCCCCTGTCCTAATAAAGCCAACACTTTCACTATGAAGATCATTTTGAAAAAGATTTGCTATGACAGCGAAACCACAGCTGCATGCAGTCCAGTATTGCTGTTTTCCCACTGTTGTCGTCAAGAGGCATCATTCATTCCATATCACACTTCAGTGGATGAAACTCCACCAAAGCATGAGCTGATCTTTGTTACTTGCAGGCCTGCTGTTCAACGATGTCTACGCTGCCTCAAAATTCGCAGTAGAGGGCTTTTGTGAGAGCCTTGCTGTACAAGCTATGAAGTTTAACATTAAGTGAGTGACAGTAAATGCCAGGACAACTTTCCACAGAGCAGCAGTAGTCAAAGTAGTCAGCTAGTGCAGGCCTATCTCTCTCAGAGGTGGCTGTGCAGCCAAAGTAGTAATAAATCCAGCTTTGTATTTTCCATCATTTCCAGGACGTTCATTCGTATCTTCAGTGCATATTTGGGTTTGTTCTGCAGTTCAACTTGTCCCGTTGCATGCAGGATGACCTTGGTCGAACCAGGCCCAGTGATGACCGAGTTTGAGAGGAAGGTGTACGAGGAGGTGCAGAACATGGACCTGTCTGGCACAGATGAGGAAACAGCCAGAATTTTCCGTGAGATTTACCTGCCCTACTCCAGACAAATTTTCTCCTCCTTAGGTCAGACGCCAGAGGAGGTGGCAGAGGTAAGTAAATGCCCAAAGCATTGAATATTTTAAGAAAAGTGACATGATGCCCTTTTCACATACAGGACCTTTTGTCAGGGTTTGTCAAGGGATGAGACGAAGGCTCAAATGCAGCGAAAAAATCAAGTTTAATTCATAAGGCACAGGCAATGTCAAAAACAGGCGTGAGGTCAGAAAATCCAGAAAGACAAGAAAATTGGTATAAACGCTCAGTAAGTTCAGCTAGGCAAAAACAACACTTCGCACTTTATAGTCAGTATTCAGGTGATGCTGATCTGGGGTAAATTTGGCGTTTCTGATTCTCGCACTGGACCCCCGGATCAGGAGTTGTGGCAACCTGATTCTGGGACCTGACACCTTTTAACCCATCAAAATTTGTTTAAAGAAATGTTATTTTGCATATGTAATCATGCATATGTGTTTGTTGATCTCCCAATCCATGTGTATATACGCCGATCAGCTGAAATGACAACCTGCCTAATGTTGAGTAGGTCCCACATACTGCTGAAACAGCTCTGACTGTGCACTGTGTGTTCTGCCCCCTTTCTATCAGAGACAGCATCACTTTTTGTACAACAGGAGCTCCTCTTAGGGAGACAGGCTTACCTTCTCTCCCTGCATGAGCCTTGGGTGCCCATGACCCATTCACCAGTTGTCCTTCCTTGGATCACTTTTGGTAGGTATTAACTGCTGTAGGTATGACCTGCTGTGCCGTCTAGCCATCACAATAAGGTCCTTGAGGTCAAAGTGGCTCAGATCCCTACGCTCCTTCATTTTTCCAGCTTCCAGCACATCAACTTCAAGACCTGACTGTTCACCTGCTGCCTAACATATCCCCTGACAGGTGACATTGTAATGAGATAACTAGTTAGTCACTTTACCTGCCAGTAGTCATAATGTTTTGACAGGTCACTGCAAATTTGTAGTTTGTATTCCCTTGCGGCTCTACAGCCTCTGGTGTTCTGGGAAAGCTTTACGCTCAGTTTTGGAAAGTGTTGCTTCTGAGCATTACTGAGCATTAGAGACACCTGCTGTGGTCAACCAGCCCTGGTGTTGTCTGAAGTGGCTTCCTGTACTGCTGAAGTTAATCCGCATTGACAAGTCTGTGCCTCTGGTTGTGGTTTGAGAAACGATTTTTACTGAAACAGTGACTTGATTCTAGTGCACATTAGCAACATTGGCCTCTTACCTCCAGCACTAAACTGTAGAGGAAAAATTTGGACTCCAAACGTTTCTTTCTTACTGACAACATGTGGGATAAGTGAGACTGTGTAAAGTGGATTTTTTTTACCAAACAAGATTTCTCTTCACTAGAACTAAAGGGCCAAAACCATAAAAAAACAAACAAAGCCATGTCATCAGTATCAGGTGACACATTTCAACAGCAGAACACATTTTTACTCTGGAGCATAGTGGCAGTGCACTTTACAGTACCTCCAGCTTAGTCCCGCCATTGTGCAAGCCTGTTTTAGGCTTCGATGATCTCGACAAACAGTTGAGAATGATGTTGCTTCCAGAGGCAGTTTGGAGCTTGGTAGCTGTGGTGCAGCTGAAACATACCATCATTGTCAAGTGACATCAAGGAATTCTATTGGTCGGGCTTCTATTGGTCAAGGGCTTCTATTGGTCGGTTCAACTTGAAAGTCTCACACAATGTAAAGACCAGCTGTTTTGTTGTTGTAAAAAAAAAAGAAAAATGGAGAGAAATGGTTTTCTCTGGACAGTGGCGATATATTAATTACCATAATAACAGTCATATTTAGTTTTGCTGTAGTTACTAAATAATTTATAGCAATTATAATTATTAACTTATAAAATGTTTGTGAGTTTTAATGAGGGTTTAATGTTTATTTAATAAACCTATAATAATTTCATTAATCAAACTTAGATTTTTCTCGTTTGCGTTTCTCAAAACGTCTTACAGTAGTTTGTTGATTTGCAGTTCCTTGAGGCTCATGACCTGCTGAAGAAAACCCAAACCTCTCTGATCTGTTGCAGCATACCTACCAGCTGATCTTAGCGAAGAATCCTCCATTTCGTCACCAAACTAACCGTCTGTACACGCCCCTGACGGCCATGAAGCACGCGGACCCTACAGGGCGTCTGCCTATCGACGCCTGCTACAAGATGGTCTTCAAGTACGACCGCATGTTCAGCGCTAGTCTCGGCATCATGCGCATGCTCCAGAAGAGGCTGGGGAAACCTAAAGTGTGAGAAGATCTACAGGAACCGTGAATGAGTTAAAAGGAGGACGAGATCAGTGGAAGTTGAATGAAAGATTGTAGGTCTGTATGGACTGTATGCATGACTGTAGATCAAGAACCATGACCTCCATCACGTGACTAGATCACCGGTCATCTATAGTACTGTCCAAAGGTCTCAGGCACTGGGCAGTGTTTTCTCTCTCTCTCTCTCTCAAAAAAACCCAAACAAATTATAATGTGGAAAGGTTAAAAAACATGGAAATAACATTAATACAGTGAAGAGTGATGTCTTTGTGTAACAGTTTGTTGGCTTAATCATTTCCAGAGCTTTTCTTTGGCCCAGTATTGTAGTTCCCATCAAATCACTGGTTTGGGCCTAATTCAGTCCTTAATTAGCTGAAATCAGGTGCTGATGGAGCCTCACACACCCATGCAATGACTGGAGGCATGGAGGAGAAATCTGGAGCCAAACCTGTCTTATAACCAGCTCACACATCATTAACCACTGTTTACACGTAACAGTCCTCATTCTTTACACTGCTCTGTTTGTTTTCATTCATTCCAATGTGAGCTTGTGTTTTTGCTGCAGAAAGCAACTCACTTATCTGCTCAGATAAACCAGTTTTGCCACTATAAATACGAAACTATTGTGGGCTGTGGTCATAAAATCAAAGTTTGTGATGAAAAGAGCCATTTTTACATAGGATTTAGACATAAGGATTTAAATAGAACACTTAGAAGCCAGGAACAAATATTTTGTAACATTGTGTATTGCAATGGCATTGGGAAATCAATGCAAACTTCAATCCAAAAGTGTGGTTCAGAATCCAATAAAGGACACTGGACAGAAATGTAGTTCCCTACTGTTTTTATTAGAAGTAAAGTATTTTACAACTTTTGTCTGTAGAAAGAAACAATGTGAAAACGTGTTTATATACAATGATTTTAAACTACTTTAAACAAGTATAGGAATTAATAAAAAAAAAAAAAGCCAGAAAATATCTATGGCTGTTCTAGTAATGCAAGACAAAATATATATCAGTCACATCCTCGGTTTGAAAAATAATGCTAATAGAAAAGTACACTTTTTGTCTTTTTTAGTACATAATCATTTTTTTTTAGAAACATAAGACTTTTCTTACACAAAATAGACCTAAACAAGACAATTGTATTTACAAGAAAATGCTGGGTTTACGACATGTCCAGAGCACTGGGGGAAGACTGATGACAAATGAATAAAGGAACATTTAAGCGAAGGATGGTTTGTTGGTCTTAACACAAAGCCCAGAACCAATTAAACAAATAGAGCTTCAACACACTCAGCAACGCACTGAAGACTCAGTGTTTCATATGTGGCAGGTTTGTTTTGACTTCAGTCCGGGCAGTGAATTTGAGCGTCAAGGTAAACCGTGTTAATTTTGGACGATCTCGTGAAACAACCATCCTCGTTTGGGTCAGAGAGCTTGGAGGAACATCTAACCTGAACCGTTACCACACTGTGGGTCAGGCTTCGAACATGAATCAGCTGGGACGGGATTCTTCCATGAGAGATAAGTGTCTGTGCCTGTAGCAGACAGCAGGGGGCAGCGCTACATAGCAGCATCTGCTCCACTTGGACCACAAAAGGGCAGACGCCATCCCTCCAGACTGGCCAGGTGGGGACTGCTAGAGATGCAGACGAAACTGCATGCTATATAACACCTCCCTGAGGAGTAACAGAGCGCTAGCAGCCCGCTAGTCACCTCCCCAGACATTCACCCTTTCCACAAACACAGGTGACCTCTAACTGGCATGACGGGCACACCACGAGTTGGCCTTTTACAGCCTGAATATGACTGGACCATACAGAAATGACCATAAGGACCAAACTAAATCCAGGGTAAGTTGATTATGGAAGCATGGTCTAGGACTTGAGTTGGGAAAAGTTCATTCAAAGAAATGGTTCAGTCAAAAATGTTTCCCATAATCAATTGAAGAGCCACCAATTAGCATTATGCAAATTATACAATGCTAACCTAGCTTCTGTTAGCCACGTTATCATGCTTGAACAACATGGTCCTTGTCTGGCAACCCAGGCCATACTTTCATGAGCCTCGAGGGAGCAGGGGATGCATCCAAGAAATGCTTTCGGGCTTCAGCAGAGGCTGTGGCGGTGTGTTCAACAGAAAATATTGGACCAGAAGCCTGTGGGGAAGATCAGCCAACCACTAGCCACCAACAGTGGGCAGCAAGCAGGACTGTTCACCAAGAGAGATATAGGCGTCACAGTAGAGCAACAGAAAGCAGCAGCCTATAAAAACACAGCTTAGCACATCATAGCGATGTTCCAAAGGTAACCGTGGTTATAACATAGAGAGTAAAAACAATACAAAACCCCCAAATAAATTCATACAGTTCATCCAAAAACAAACAACGAAGAAAAAAAAAAAAAAAGATGAAAGGGCAGTGAGAGGCAGTTTTAAGTGTTGCCAAATAACCTCCGAACAAGCTGAAGGACTGGGCGGGGTGACAGAAGCCAGACCCTTTTAGTAAGGCAGTTATAGGCCGGCACTTCGGGATCTACAACCGATCACTTCTCTTGACGTCAACACCTAAAACAGTAGCGTATTTCCTATTAGCAATAATCAATATCATTCTGCAGCAATGCTGTTTTGGAATGGCAGCTGTCACTTAACCCTTTCCATGCTTGGCCTTAGAAGTGCTTAGAAGATGCCCCACGACAATATTACACATTACTCCTATGGAATGTATTGCTTCACTTTAGTTCATCAGATTTAAATATTTCACCAATGTTGGCCAATTCGTACATGCCTGGGAAACTCGCGAGGTTGATTTTGTGGATTAACGCTGGCCTAAATAAATAAGATCACTCAAAAGAGGCGAGACGCCCAGCTCTTTCTGTCTGCAACTAAAACATTATGGAAATCGTCGTTTTTAGTGATGAAAGGACGAAGCCGACGTGCAGAATGAACAAACGCAACTAATCATGAGCCTCTACTGCTGTAACAATTGTACATGCACAATTACTTCTGTTAAGCTCAAGTGCCTTGTGTAACAGGTATGGAGCAGCAAGGCGAGATAAAAGACATTTGAGAACTGGAGACAGACAGAGGGAGAGAACGCCCCCGCAAGGCAGTTTTTTTTTTTTTTTTGAGGAATATGTCGAGACAATAAATAAAAAGAAAGGAATTTCCTTCAAATTTTTCTTCCCTTAACTCTACTTTTAAAAAGTTTGTTAGTTTCAGATGAGTGTCCCCAGGTCTTTGAAATGAAAGACGTGGTATTTTCTTCTTCATATACTTTTTTAATAATAAAAAAGTCCATCTGTGACAGAACGTCTTACTTCATTAAATTGCCTTTTCTTTTTAAGACAACACAATTTTTTTTTCCCTTTTACGCTTTTCTTCTGCGGACGACAACCGGCAGATGGGTCTTCTTTGACGAACACCAAGTCAATCCTTAATCCAATTAAAATCTTGGAAATTGGGCTGACGCGTGATTAAAAACAAAAAAAACACATGAGCCCTAGAGTGAGATTTTCTCCTCTACTCTCACCAGGTCCCTGAAGTTCCGCTTGCTTCATGCGAACACCTGCATCTTGCCATTAGACTCTGGGACGTGGGGGATCTGGGTCTGGTTGGGGCCAGTGACTGCTGGACTGGGGGTGGAGTCGGACCAGTCAGACACGCAGTGGGGCGAGGGGCTGGACCAGGGCTCCGGAGATTCAGGAGAGGGGGTCAGGTAGGGATGCTCATTGGGCAGGTGCAGGTAATGCTTGGGCGTGGCATCCATGGCAGAGGTGTAGCTGTGCTGCGAGGGCGGAGTGGGGTAGTCCTCTAAGCCTGTGGTGCTGCTGCTGCTGCTGGCCTGGGATGAGGGTGCCTGGGAGGTCTGAGGTGGAGCAGCCTGACTTTGGGAAGGCTGTGAAGCTGGGGGGGCCTGGGGTTGCTGCTGCTGCTGGGGCTGACCTTGGCTCTGCTGCTGCTGTTGCTGCTGCTGGTAGAAGGCTGGAGGATTCTGAGGCTGCTGTGGAGTTGGAGGTGTTGAAGATCCCATGTTGGCCAAGCTCTGCTGGTTGCTGAGGGTGTGGTTATGGATCTGCTGCTGCTGCTGTTCAGCTATGGAGGGCAACTTGACAGGGCTCAGCGAGGGCGTGCTGGACACGGGCGTGGGCTGCAGCATGGGCTGCTGACTACTGCGGAACACTTGCTGCATCAGTATGCTAGGCTGCATGGTGCTGGGTGTCTGCGGGTGCATGACCCCCGGGCCTCCTGCTGGATGCACCATGCTGACCATGGTTTGGCCACACTGAGGCGAGGAGGGTATGCGGCTGTGCCAGTCGAATGGCACACTGACTGGGTTGACCATGCCCAGGCTCATGGCCATCTGCCCAGGGTTCAGGACATAGCCATGGGCAGCCTGGGCCCCCTGCAAGGACATGCGACTCTGCAAAAGACCACTTTCAGCCAGGTCATTCAGACCAGCCAGAGACACTGCAAATGGACCACCGCTACCATCCAGCATGCTGCTATGCACCATGGGAGTGGTGGGCACAGACATGGAGGTGTGGAAAAGGCCCGGGGAGGGCATGGCAGCTGGAGAGGTGGGGTTAGTGACATATCCAGCATTGCTAGCACCCCCACGTGGCGAGTCCAATGAATCGACAGGCGAGAGGGTGACCGAGCTATCCAGCAGCGCGCTCTGCATGTCCAGTGTCAGCTTCTTGTTTCGCGCCTTCACAGAATCCTTCAGACCGGACGTGTGCCCTGCGCCCAGACCTTTGGCACCAGGGCGGCGGCTCTTCTTGCCCTGCGGGGCATTTTTCAGACCAGGCAGGAAGCTGCTGGGAGGGCACATAAGGGGTGAAAGGGTGTGTCCCCCACCCAAGTGGTGTCCGGCGTGGCTCTGCGGGCTGCGCACCGTGTTGTATTCGTCTAACAGTTGCACAATGTCATGATGCATACGATCCTGGGCAATGTCGCGTGGGAGCCTGTCCATGTGGTCCGTGATCTCCCGGTTAGCGAAGTGGGCCAGCAGCACTTTCACTGCCTCGCAGCTGCCTTCTCTAGCAGCCAGGAAAAGCGGGGTCTCCTCCTAAGGGAGAGTAAACGACAAAAAGCACTTGAGAATAATGCCATAATACCTGCTAATACAGGGCACATACGTGGACAAAATATTCATGTGGTTTTAGACCACCATCATACCTTAAGGTCTTGCATATCTTTATTGGCTCCATTTTTCAGCAGAGCAACAGTGGCTTCGACGTTATTCACAGCTGCTGCCCAGTGCAGTGCAGATTTACCTGGAGGGTGAAAAGACCAACATGATCGTCCCATATCGAACGCAACGACAACTTAAGAAACTTGCTTATGAAACTTCTCAGACACCTCAAAAACACCTCAAATGCATCACTACTTTAGCCATAAAAGTGGAAAAAATGAATACGAAGGTTTAACAGAAAGTTAATGTGCTGTTTCTAATGAAAAAATAAGCAGAATAAAGAAAAACTGACATAGTTTAAGCTTTAGAAGTAAAAGCCTTTGCATTACACGTGCAGTGGAGGCCTAGTGGTTAGGACACTGCCTTTGCCTTTTGTCGCAGGTTCGAGTCCCGGCCCGGGCACTACTGAGGTACCCTTGAGCAAGGTACCGTCCCACTACACTGCTCCCCG
>JBBPDA010000138.1:2739566-2761204 GCA_037974385.1 Arnoldichthys spilopterus
GTGATGGGTTAAATGCAGAGGTCACATTTCGTTGTGGTGCTTGAGTGTGTTCACAATGACAGAGTCACTTTCACTACACCTCATTACGCATTTTTTCTATACATCTGTGTACTCTTTATTTTCTATTTTGGATCAAAATGTATGTTGTCGCATTCGCCAAGAGAAACTTGCAACTGGTACATGATTCTTTGACCGTTTTGGATCTACAGAGGTTGCGTTCACCTACCCAGTGTTCCAGGAGGGCAGGAGCAGATGTAGTGGCCCACCAGGTCAATGCAGGTGCCGCCGTTCTGACAGGGGTGAGAGCGGCATTCGTTGATCTCCCTCTCGCAGTTCTGCCCTTCATACCCTGGCATACACTGAGGGAAGCATAGCGAGTGAGTGGATGGATCCTCGCTGCTCATTACGGTGTTTGACTACAGAATAGACTTGGCACTGCCACTCACATCACATGTGTATCCTCCCACGTAACCTCTGCAGGTGGCGCCATTGAGGCAGGGCTTGTCCTCGCAGTGGTCCACCTGGCTCTCGCAGTAGCTGCCAGTGTAATCAACTGGACACTTGCAGAAGTGTGTGATCCCAAAGTTAACACAGTGGCCACCATGATGACAAAGCTCATCCGCCTGAAGACCTGTAGCACAAATGAGGTGCATCAGCTGAAGAAAACAGTCACGTTCGGGCCCTTTTAGTCTCTAAACACGTAGAGGCTCTGTCCTGCATGTTTTGTTGCTTTCTGCTCTAATACTGTTGTAGTTATTGCAATTCAACACATGTTGAAGACGTTTTAGAGCCGAACTCAGTTCATACGTACCTCTCTGCATGGCAGCCGTTTCACAAGAGACCCCTGGGATGTCACAGTAACGTCCAGACCAGCCACCCACACAGTCACAGGTGAAGGAACCCTCTTTAGGCTTGCAGCGACCCCCATTCTGGCATGGGTTCGAGCGCCTGCACCAGTCCACAGGCACCTGTCCAGCAACACAGACATTTAAATTGGCTGAATCAGAACAGCAAACAAAGTTCTGCAAATAGTGTGTAGGTATTAATGCAATGCCTGTGTTACTGTTTGCTATATATTGTAAATATACAGTAATAAGCCTGGGTATATATGGTGTCAAACAACTTTAGGTAAATTACTGTAAAAAGACAAAAAGTTTCATCTCTGTTGACGTGGTAATGGAACTTCATATGCTTCCAGTGTGTAAAAATAGCCCAAAATCATTAGAAACGCATTCAGTAATGAATAATGTACAGTACAGGACTATTGGTCCATTACTCATAAAACTTTGCCAGTGGAATTGACAGCTGACCGAGAGTTTACAGAGGTGAAAAGTCCACTTTTTTTTTTGTTCCAGCTGCCTGAACAACTCACCGCTGGCTTAAGCTAATCTAAAAAAAAGTTGGATGGAGCAAAATCCTGGTGAGGATTTTTACTTTCTGGGCCTGAGTTTTCCACTACTGGGAAAGTTGCTATGGAAACTAAATCAAACGTTTTGGAAATATCAGCCAGTGACTCCCATGTAATTACTCCCGTTCTAATTTGTGGATGTGCGGCTTGGGGTGTGTACCTGGCAGCGGTTGCCGGTGTAGCCCTTTGGGCAGGAGCAGCGGAATGACTCCATGCCATCCTGGCACATTCCTCCATTGAGGCAGGGCTGTGAGTCACACTCGTTCACCTCGTACTGACAGTGTTCTCCGGTGAAGCCTGAGCGGCACATGCAGGAGAAGCCATTGATCTTATCCACGCAGGTCCCGCCGTTAAAGCACGAGCTGCAGGACACACACAGCAGAGCGATTCAGATCACTGACCATCATACCTCACCATAACTCACCGTTTATGACCATAACGACTTCTCATTTGAAACATCTGTCCATCACGGACGGACAGAAATATCGAAAGACAAACTTTGAAAGTTTCCTTAAGCTGCTTCAACACTAATCGTGCTGGAGACACTCGTCGAAGATTTCTCGTGACTTTGACAACTGCTACGCACATTTTCCCACACGAGGACGTTTGCACTGCGCTAATTTACGAACGCGTTGGTTTAGAGACTTGCTCGCTCACCTCTCCGTGCAGTCAGGTATGTTGGTCTCACAGTGCAGGCCCGTGAAGCCTGGCTTGCAGGTGCAGGTGTAACTGTTGACGTAGTCAGTACAGGTGCCGCCGTTCTTGCAGGGGGCGCTCTTGCACTCGTTCACCTCTAACTTACACTGCTTGCCCATGAAGCCGGGAAGGCAGGTGCAATAGAATGTGTCGATGCCGTCTGTGCATGCGCCTCCGTTCAGACAAGGGTCTGCAAAAGGGCAGAGGAAAGGCAGAAATACGAGTGAGGGACTGCTAGTATAATAGATTTTGTATGACACAGAACAACAGAGGTTTTTCAGTGTTTAGCATTTCTACAGAACTTGAACAGCTTTTTGAGATAAAACGTTTGATTGTGCATTACATTTGGTGGTCTCAGAATGCTATGACATGGCACATCTGTTCTCTGAAAGTGTCTAAAATCTCGTAATGGGACCACTGATGTACTGCATGTCTAAAAAGTCACCAACAGGAGAAAACAGTGACACCAACTACAAGGCAGGGCTGATGGATGTCCTTAAAGAATGTAGTCATTTTCTGTCATCATACGCCCACTGTCAGAGGATCACCAGTAATAAGGGTAGCAGCAGCAGCTGCGGCGCTTAATGAAGGGCTTGGTGTTCGTTTGTTCCTGCATGGGACAGCGCAGGGTACCGAAACTATGTGAAAAACGCTGCTCTAGAAGCTGATTTTACTCACTTGGTAGACAGTCATTGATGTCAGTTTCGCAGTTGGGTCCAGTGAATCCACCACGGCACGAGCACACATAGCCACCCAACGTGTTGGTGCAGGTGCCGCGGTTCTTGCATGGGTTAGATGAACACTCGTTCACGTCAATACTACACAGCTGACCTGTGGAGACAGCAGAGCAAGTTCAGCCAAAAAAGGCTGCTCGAAGGGCGTGCTGCATTCATTCAGTGCTATCCACTATAGGTGGGGATAACGAACTCACCCTGCCATCCTGGCTGGCAGTTGCACTGGTAGCCAAGGTAGTCGGGCGCGTGTGTGCAGAGGGCGTGGTTGGCGCAGGGGTTTGGCGAGCAGGGTGTGAGCACGTCCGCGCAGGTGGGCCCGCTGTAGGGTGCTTCACACAGACAGGTGAAACTGGCCTCCCCGTCCACACACGTGCCCTGATTCAGGCAGGGGCTGGACGAACACTCGTTGATGTTCACCTGGCACAGGTTACCTGAGGAGGAGGAGGAGAGAAAGAGAAATATGTTGGCGAAAGAAAGAAGGAGATGTATATATACACTAGCGCGGGCCACAAACAGTAAAAACCCAAGAATCTCCCTGTAGGGGGCGATGTAGTCCAAGTCATGAAGCAGCCACACTTTTTAATCCCTGAACTAAAACAAATAGGATTCACATGGGATCTGTAGCTTCTTTGTATTCGGAACATTTAAATCCAGACACGATTTCAGACTCATCCTCCTAGAAGGACTGTGAGAGCCTAAGAAATGATTAAAGCAGATTAAATAATACTGTTAATACTTAATAATGATCTTTCTGTAATACTTTTAGGATAGGGCTAGGCTTAATCTGTCAGGCCAATCAGCTTTGTCCTGTATTGCAAGTTAAGGGGAAGGAGAGGACGCCACACCCACCTCTGAATCCTTGTCGGCACTTGCAAGTGAAACCGTTGAGCTGGTCGATGCAGGTGCCAGAGTTTTGGCAGGGGTTGGGGAGGCAGTCGTTGCGGTCCAAGTTACAGTCCTTACCCATCCAGCCTGGCTCACAGTCACAGCGGTACCTGTACAATACGACACGAGGGCGTTCAAGACGCAGCAACAAGAAGCTAAAAAAAAAAGTGAACATGGCAAGCAATAATCGAGACCTAGCCACTGACTGGCACGACACGATGTACATCATACCATGTTCTCCATTCACTCTAAGCGCATCCTTTACTCTTTCTGACAAACCAGTTAATGAGTGGAAGCCAAACCCCCCCCCCACCACCACCCCCACCTGAGAACATTCCAAGAACGTTGGCTAACGGGTGTTGAAAGGTTAGGAGCGAACATTCCCAAAGCAACAATAATGGAATGATACACAGGCTTGATTAAAGCTCCCACGGTGATTTGAACTTTCTTTTAGCGTGTTTACTGCTTTGGGAAAGTATTGTGGACAATCAGGGAACTTCTGAGAATCAATGTTCTCACGACCAAAACTGAACATCAGGAGAACACGAGGTGATCGGCACAGCGTAATTTACATAAGGCTAAAGCAGAGCTTTCTTGATTTTGATTGCACCCCCATGTTACAGAGAATAAGCGTGGTACCCGTTGGGATCCTCTCTGCAGGCTCCATGCACACAAGGGCTGCTGCTGCACTCGTCCATGTGGGAGTAACAGTACGGCTCATGGAACCCAACTGGACACAGGCAGCGGAAGCCGTTCTCCTCGTCCACGCAGGTGCCTCCGTTTCGGCACGGGTTCGACGAGCACTCGTCCAGCTCTACGTTACACTGGGGGCCTGAGAGTAATAAATAGAGACTGTTTGACTGACGCCGAGGAAACAACGAATACAAAAACATCTCAGATCACGTCTTCGGGTCACATGGTCCAGGATAAAACATGAAACACGACCCTGTTTGGTTCTTACACAGGGCCGCAGCTGCGACTGAAAGTGAGACCGAGGAAATCTCACCAGTGAAGCCGGGTTTGCACACGCAGTCATATCTGTTGATGCCATCCTTGCAGATGCCATATTCACATGGATTGCTGGCACAATCGTCGTAGTTGATTTCACAGTTGGTGCCTGTTCGATAAAATCAGGGATTACTGTTTCCAACCCAACTGAAGCCACTTCAGACCAACCGTCCTTTAACTTATACAGCAATGACTCATATTTGATACAGTAATGACTCATATTTGATACAGTGATTAAAGTGACCGTTCTCCCTTTACCCCAAATGTAGATGACCAGACAAAATTGTGAAAATGTGATCGCTTTGACAGAGCAGGCCTGAGCAGCTCTCTCACCTGATGTGCCATGCTGGCACTGGCAGATGTATTTGTTGACCAGATCCACGCACTTGCCCCTGTTTTGGCAGGGGTTGCTGTGGCACTCGTTGAGCTGGTTCTCACAGCGGTAGCCCGTGTAGCCGGGCACACAGTTACAGGTGTAGCTGGCAATGCCGTCCACACAAGTGCCATGGTGGCAGGGGTCAGGCTGGCAATTGTCAATGTTGCTTTCACAGAGTCGGCCCTCGAAGCCTGGAGACAGGACATAGACAGAGAATCAGATACAAATACAAATCATTTTCATGGGTTTGAACGGTTCACTGTAATATTAGGAGTGTAAAATGCACGGAGGCGACAACGTTTGGATGCATTACAACAAGACGATGCGCTGAAGTGACTCAGACGTGCTCACACACAACAGTCACTGAGGCGGCGTCTCTTGCGCCGTGCCCTTTCTCCATTTCGCACCCCGATCCAGCCCCTGCTATTCATGGTTTTGACTACGATGTGAAGACTTCCTCTCTTTCACTCGCACGCTCCCTCTCACCCTCGCCCTCCGCCTCTCTCCCGCATTTTCTCTCTTCTTTTTTAAATCTGAAAACTTCCAAGTCCTTTTTCTCGTTTTTTTTCTGCGTGCACCCCCCCCCCCCCCCCATCTCTGGAAGGTTCCATTCTGCTTCCTCCGTTTCCTTCTCTCGCTCTGCCTTTCTCTCTCACTGCTGAGGGTTGTCAGGCAGCGGCCGAGCGGGACAGGGTTGGGCCGGGCCGGGCCGGGCCGCCGGGGAGGGAGGGAGGGAGGGTGGTGGGAGTCGGGATAGGGGGGAGGGCAGAGGGTGCCTTTCATTGGGCCTCACAGAACTGCTTTTGTCCCCGAGAGCGGTAGGACAATACCCTGCTCTCCTGTTAACGGGACAACTCCGCGCTGCAGAACAGGAGCAGCAGAATACCAAGCAGCTGGCTTCTCCAGACAATACCTCACACTGCACACACCACACTTTTCTCAGTAAAAACATGCATATGCACATACATTTACAATATATGAAGAATATACGGTTTACTGTTGGATACAACAGCAGTCAAGGGTGTCTGGACACATGGAGCCATAAAGCGTTTTTTCCTCATTTGTCAACAGACATAAAATCAAAAAAATATCTGGAATTAATGAGCAAAATGTGTTAGAAACAAATCAAAACTTTCTTTAACACTGGAGTCTTCAGAGTAACCCCTCCATGCTTTTCCAACAAGCCTGAGGAACGTCTCCAGAAGTTCTCTGAAGATGCTCCATATGCGGAGATGCTCCAGTGAAATATTATTATAAATTGAATATTTCAAATGTTGTGGAAATAAATTTGCACATAAATATGTAAGAATATCATTAATATTCATCTTCAAAACTAATATCAAGCATTTAAGCAGAAGCCTTTCACATTAAGAGGAAGCATATTGTTTCTGCTGGAACACAACCCCACTTTTTGCCACTGAATTGACATTTTTACACATTTTTTTGTAAACAACTGCTGACATTTTTATTGTGCCAGAATTTCATGATTAATGGTTCTAAATGCCTTTTAAAAAGTACGTTTTACATAAGCCTCCATTACAATTTATGACGGTTTTGTGCTTGTATTGTACTGCATTTGCTGTTTTGGAGATACAAGGTCTTTGTGCGACAGCAATGATATTCGCTCAAGTGTGTTTTAACCTTTGCCTGTTACTTTGCGCTTATACACACTTGTACACTGTGTGCACTTCCAACACTTTACCCGCATGTGAATAACTAAGCCCATGTTAATGTCATACGTTCACACACACGTCGTGCACTACATACGCCCTGACACAGTCATTTACCGCTACATGCACTTGGCCTCACGCAGAATTTGGTCAATGTGGTCCACGAGGACGACAGACGACACATTCCTCCAGACGGGACAATGTGAAGGGGGCTGCTGGGAGTTTTGGGTCCTTCCATACGGCGGTGTGTGGGTATGTTATTGTAGGGTACGGATGAGCAGATGTCGGGGTGACGGTGGAGCGTAACCCCCGTCTTCAGCAGCTGCTGGCCCTGAGTGACCCCGTGATCCCCGAGGTCCGGCGGGGGGAAGCGGGGGATTAAGAGCCTGTCGACAGTCTGATCAGCACTGCATAAAAGGAGGCGCCTGACCTCCGCATCGGACTCGTTTTCACGGCGGACGCAGGTGTGTGTGTGTGTGTGTGGCCAGTCTGATGCTGATATTGCCTTGAACTCTGGAGATGCTGGATGTCATCAAGGGGGATTATGTAGGGGTGTAACTCTCGGACCTCACCGTGATTAGATTATGAATTACGATTCTTCAGGAAACATTGGAATTTAGCGCATGAAGTTCTTGAAAACATGACTTTGACTACGATTAGCACAAAAACCGAGCATGTACCTTATCGGATGTTTCGATAATTGACTGAAATCGATTCAAAAACCTGAATCGCCACCTTCAGACCGACCAATAATGCAATTTTACACTCCAATAAAACCGTGAAAACTGTAAAACCGCTTACGCTGGACACATACACACATGTACGCATGATGCCCTACCTTCAGCGCAACGGCATTCGTAGCCGTTGGGGCGGTCGATGCACTTGGCTCCGTTCTGGCAGGGTGTGCTGGCACACTCGTCAATGTCAATCTGACACATGGTGCCGGTGAAGCCTGGGACAGGCAAACACAGAGGTCGGGGGTCACAATGAGGCAGCAAAGGGTCACTGTGCTCGGCTACAGAGGGCAGAGGTGCCCGGCCTAGGTTTCAGATGTGTGGACAGAGCTCGGGCCACAGGCACTGATCACGCTGTGACCAGTTACATGCTTAACAAAGTCTGCACTTGGTTAATCTCTTAAACTCTGTCGGCAGGTCAGCAATTCAATTCCTTACCACAAATAACATGACTGACACAGAACAGAGCAGAAAAGGCACCGAACGCTCAACAGGTTTCTACATTTCCAAATATAGGGAAGCAAAATTATTGTCCATGGTCACCAACCACACACAACATGAGCTTTATGCTCAGCGCTGTGATGGGGATCCTCTGAAATATGCTTCTAACCAGCTGATTCAGCTCATCCTGGTTCAGGCCTGTGCTTTGAATGGTTGAACTACTCTCGAGCTGAAAGTTTTTTTTTAATATATTGTTTGTCAAGAAATGACCAAGACAAAGCACCAACTACAGTAGTTTTCACTCTTTTTCTGTTGTCTCTGTGAGTAAAAAGTACAGTAAAGTAACTACACTGAAAGGGCAGAATTTACACCTGATGCCACCCATTCAACAAGTGCACCGTTTTTAGTTGGCACATATTTCTGCAATGCTTGTTGCATCTTTCTCTGAAAATCATCAAATACCCACCGGTGTACAGTGAGCTCTAATTACTGGCTGGCATGTGTAGGATGGGAAAACGTGCACAGGGACAAAGTAAGAGCAATCTATAGTCAGGGGCCCCCGTGGAAAATGTCCATTTCTGTGTGGACAGAATGCGGCGTGTTGATTAACAGTGTTGTGATGAGATCTTGTGCGCCGATGCTTGGGCCAGGAGGTTAGAGGCGGGCGGGGGTGGATTTGGGGGTGGGGGTGGGGGGGTTTGCATTGGAATTGTTTTCTCCATGCGCCAGAAAAGCCCCCCCCACCCCACCCCAGCCCATTCCACTCCTAGCGCAAGCTCTGCCGACTCAATAGCTAGATAGGGGGTTTTGTGGGTGGGGTGGGGATGGGGGGTGGGGGGGTTGTCTGCCCCAGATGTAAATTGCAGACCAGGAAAAGAATCTCATTAGCAGGACTGCTGTTATCCCCCCATCCGCCTAAACCGTGCTGTCCCCTTCTACAGCGCTATGGTTGAGTGGGGGGATGGTTTTTGTGGTGGGGGGGCACAATGGTGCCTTTGTCCCGGCACGCAGCCCCGCTGCCCCCGAAGGCCTGGCTCTTATGAGTAATTACACACAGCATCAGACTGGCAGCAGAAGCAGCACCGGTCTAATATTAATTGACTTAAACATTCCACAAGTGGCCTCGCACTCTTGACACTGAATTTTGCCTATTTCCTGAGTCTGCTGAGTGGACGCTGGCTAGCAGGGTCGTGTGTGGGGAACGGGTCTTCCTACCTGGCTGGCAGGTGCACGTGAAGCCATTGACCAGGTCTCTGCAGATGCCATCGTTCACACAGGGGCTGCTCTCGCACTCGTCTATATCCACCTCGCAGTGTGTGCCCGTGTAGCCTAAACAAGACGCAAAAACACAAACAGCCTGGTCATGCGCAGAGCAGCAACAGCAGCGTATTTACCACCCAATGGAGTAGTTGGTGGCAACAGACATCCCTTCCTCAGTCTCACACTTACATCATTTACATATTAGTCATATGGTAACTGAATATTTTATTGCAATAAGCAAACAATTAGCCTTAAGAGTATTAACGTGAATAAAAAGTCCAACACAAATCACAGCTATAACACAAGCATTTGCAATCTGAAGTGACTTTTCACTCATGGCTCACTGAATCAAGTGGAAAGTGTAGATCGCAGAACATTAAAAATAATAAATATCATGTATTCATTCTATATTTGTGTAAATAAATGGGAAAATAGTGGCAAAGACTTGATGAATTCATTATGCGTAAAAGCTACGCAATTATTTAATTATCTTAACAACGGTGGTTAGACTAAAGGTTAAAGCAGGCTACACGCAAACCTTCCTTGGAGGCCTTCCCACAATGGCAGAGGCCCAAAGAACAGGCTACACTACAAATTCATGTCCCAGAGGTTATGGGTAATGATTCTATATGTACACATTGGGGCCTCCCCTTTGAGTACGACCTCCACTCCCTACTGTCTGTGGCGCGACCCCCGCAGCACCATGGTGCTCGAACTCTCAACGGAACATTAGCATGTCCCATGATCAGCGCCTCTAACGGTGTCGACCCTTTCAAATGTGCGCAAAAGCAAGCGCAGCGGCGGCGGTGTTGCGGCATCACTACTAAAACAGCCCGGCACGCAGTGGCAGACGATGAGGAGGGTGGCGAGGAAGAGGTGTCTGTGGAAATGAAAGGGGTTTTGCCGAATGGGGGGTGGGGGGTGGAGGGAGGGTTGGGGGGTTGGGGAAAAGCGCTGGGAAAAAGTTTGCTCTCTCTCTCTGTGTGTGAGGGGCACAGAGAGGAGCACAGAGGGGCCCTATTGTTGCCGTCCATTCCCACCACTCCACTCCTCATTATCATGCAACACACACTCCTCCCCCCACCTCTCTCTCTCTCTCTCTCTCTCTCTCCCTGTTAGTCCTATAGACCTCACACTCCCGGCCCTCATTTGTATAGTCCCCCAAAACCCTGGGATGCATGTAAGTGCTGGGTACGGAACTTTTGAGGGTGTGTGTGTGTCTGCAAGTGTGTGTGCTGAAGGCAAGAAAAGTGTCTGGCTGTTGCTTGATAATTATTACACACTGGTGATGCTGTCGAGATGCCGTCAGTCGCTTGAACCTATGGCCAAGCCCCACCTCTCGCTAACTGCGCAATGTTATGTAACAGGTTGGGCAGCGTTGCTCGCTGCTCCCTCAGCAAATGGACAAATTAATTGATTACTTAAATTTAATTTAAGTATTGTACAACAAATGTATCACCAAAAAAAAACAAAAAAAACAAATAAATAAATGCAATAAAAAATTTAAATGTATATATAATGTTGTAAATGTGTCTCATATTTATTCTAATGTTCTAATGTAAGTGGCTTACATTAAAAAAAAAAAAAATATGTGAAATGAAATGTTTGCATTTATTCGAATGTTATATATTGTTTTACACGGCTAAACACACTTACTGCTAAGATAAATAGCATTAAACAATTTTGGTCAAAGGCCTGCACATGTACTACAAAACCATGAGGGTATGTCTGGTTTGTCTGAAGTGGCAGTGGCCTGTGGTTGTGCTGTGGGTTTGGTGTATACCAGGCATGCAGATGCAGAAGAACTCCCCAATGCGGTCCAGACAGGTAGCATCATTCAGGCAGGGCATGGACAAGCACTCGTTAATATCAATCTCACAGCGAGGGCCTGTGTAGCCTCGGCCACACTGGCACTGGAAGGAGCCCTCCGTGTTCACACACTTCCCATTGTGTTCGCATGGGTTTGCGCCTGACGAAGAGGGAGAAAGAGGGAAACAGAGGGGTTTGACGATGTACTCACTCTTCCAGCAAGGGATCTACCATGAAACGACACGGCTGAAAGAATCAAAAATGTTCAACATTTTGACAGAAAAATCCAAAATTGATCAAACATAACAAAACTTTCCCAATAACTTCAATGGTTACAACAATTATGGGTTGAAAGTTTGCGCTTTAACATGTACCCTTATAATTTGACGTATTGTTATGTTTTCCCTAAGCCTGTGGATTTCAAGTTTCATGAAGTGTAATGAAACCTTTTTTTTAAAGAAATGAAGCTTTCACGAAGCCAAACGAACGATGACAAAAAAAAAAAAAAAATACAGAAAAGGTCAGAAAACGTTCGTTTTTTTGACTTAAGATGTGAACAGAAAAAACAAAACATTTTCCTTCTTCGGATGAAAAAATACAGTAGAGAAATGCAGTGACAGAAAGAGACAAAGATCAGGGACTTCAAACAGCTGTGTAATTGTACCGATAGAGCACTCGTCCATGTCTTGGTTGCAGGCTCCTCCAATGAAGCCGGCAGGACAGGTACAAATGGCTCGGCCGTTCAGTGGGTTGGTGTCGCACACTGCACCCTCGTTACAGGGGTTACTGACGCAGGCGTCGTCCAGGTGACACAGCAGTCCTGCAGACACGCAGAGCAGCGGTGTTAGGGAAAAGGCCGTGAGACGGTGTGGATAAGAGCGTATGTCTGAGAGAAGAGAGGAGGCACGGTACCGGTCTTGCCCACAGGACATTCGCAGTAAAAGGAGGCCACGCGGTCATGGCAAGTTGCTCCGTTAAAACACACAGCTGTAGCACAATCGTCGATGTTCTCGCTGCAGTCGTTGCCCGTCCAGCCGTTGACACACACGCATGTGTGGCCGCCAATGGTGTTAAAGCAGGTGCCGCCATTGTGGCAGGCGTTAGGCTGCATGAGGCACTCGTTCACGTCTTCAGCACAATACTGACCTGAGAACATGCACAGACACAAAGTTGCGTGAATATAGGGATCGTACGAGGAGATGGCAGGAAAAGGTTAAAGTGAAAATTTGTCATTGTGAACACACCCCATTACACAACGTGCACCACAATGAAAAGTGACCTTGTAACCCATCTACGAGTGGAGCAGTGGGCAGCTATCAACAGCACCGGGGTGCAGTGTAGCGGGACGGTACCCTGCTTAAGGCTACCTCGGTGGAACCTGGGCTGGGACTTGAACCTGCGACCCTTCGATCACAAGGGCAAACCCCTAAATACTAGGCTACCAGCTGTTCCGGTCAGCGAAAAATCAAAGATCTATAAAAATGGACGAAGTCTCAGGCTTCAGATGGTTGTTATTACTGTTTTTAGCTACACTATGTAGTTTTGTACATGTCTTTATGTTTTATGAATGAAGTGAAAATGACTATTTGTCATTGTGAACACACTCAAGCACCACAACAAAATGTGCATTTAACCCATCACACGTGCAGCAGCGGGTAGCTATCAACAGCGCCCGGGGAGCAGTGTAGTGGGACCGTACTTTGCTCAAGGGTACCTCAGTAGTGATCGGGCCGGGACTCGAACCTGCGACCTTCAGGCCACCACTGCCCAAATATATAGGTTCAAATGTGTCACACAGTGTCAGAAACCAGTCTTAGTCTATAAGAAAGGACTTAATGTGGTTTGAGGTTAATTTAGACATGCAGTATGTTCTAATGCTAATTGGTGGAGCTTCCATAACTGGTTAGCTACATTAGCCTTGTAGCTCCAGTACACAACTCAAGAAGCAAACCAGACTCTACACTGTGTTTGGGATGGAGGGAGGAAACTGTAAAAGTGTAAATAAGATCTTCTGCCTAATGGGTTAACGGTCTTATACCTGTCCACTCCGGTGGGCACTGGCAGTTATAAGTGTTGACTCCGTCCACACAGGTCCCTCCATTCATGCACTTGTGGCCCGGGCAGTCGTTTACATTGACCTCGCAGTTGAGGCCCCCGAAACCTGCGAAAGAGGACATTGCCCAGATGGGAGAAGAAAACACGGGGGTTAATAACGTCATCCACTCCAAATGCCCACTGCACACTTCATAACTCTTCCTCACTTACGCTCTCTACGAGTAAGGCTAGCTAGCAGGGGTAAATAAAGGCTCCAGTGGGTGTTGGAGTGTTTACATGTTCTCCTAGCGGTTCCCACAGTGGCTGTACAGAATCCTCCTGCGCTGGGCCACCCTCCCTGCCGCGTTTGCTTGTTTTAGATTCGCTCACAGTTTCAATGACTTCCTCTCTGGCGAGAGCCATTTCCTGTCCTGCTCCCCAGTGGAAAGCAGGAGGGTCATAAAGTAAATTCCTCCTTGATATTGAGCAGCCTCTTTCTCTCTCTCGCTCCTATTCTCTTTTACTCTCCCTCCACCCCTTTTCTCTTTAAGCTATTTATAGCAGGCAGTAGTTTGACCTATAGCAGGCCTATAGCAGCAGCACTAGCCTGGGAAAGCCTAAGTGTGGAGGAAGAGAACCCTGAGCTTTGGGGAGTACGCACATGAGGGAGCGTGGGAATATGACTGTGGGAGTGTGCGTCTGTGTGTGTATGTGGGTGTGTGTGTTAAGGATGAGCAATTTAACCATTTGTCTCGATCGGCAGTTTTATACGAGCGATATTCCAAAAAAAGCCCAAAAAGTTTTGTATTTACTGTGAAAAACTAAAAATACATGAGGTTTTACATGGATTTAACGGTGGAGTTTTTGTTTATGCATCATAAGATATAAATGACTGATGTCGTATTTGAAATTTTGCGCCATTTATTGGAATTTAATACACATATCGTTGCTGTCAGACAAAAACCTTGTATCTCCAAGATGGAAACATTACAAGACAAGCAGAAAACCTTCCTAACTTATAATATAGGTTGATTTAAAATTTGCTTTTTAAACATAAGGTAGAAACATTTCTTTGCCTCCATTCATCATGAAGATTTGACATAACATAATTATAAATATTCTGTAAAAATGTAAAAAAAACCTGACGGTTTTGTTCCAACAGCCACAATATATAAAATATAAAATATTAGATATTAAATTCAGCTAATAATGCATTAAAATATGAAATATTTTATTGTTATGCTTAATCATATACGTTCCAAGATGGCGCGGCCGAATCCAGACGCCATCCTGTTCGCTCCGTCCAGTCTGTGTTTCCTGTACAAATTAATTTACTGTGTATACATTGTGTGTATTACTTTGTGTGTATGTACTGTTTATTGTTAGATTTCTTATTTATTATACTTACTTTTTTTTTTACTCTAGCTAGTTGGGTCATTACACGGTCATTGCCGTGTCCAGGGATACGTTTCATGACACACTGTACTAGTATAACTGTGTATGTAACAAGTAAATATCTTGAACGTTGAATCTGAGGCCCAACATCAGCTGCTGGTGTCACCAGGCCCTTGCACTGGACACTCTAATGTTTCTTCCATTTTTTCATTCCAAACTATATATTATTAACACCTGGAAAATGATTAATATTAGGAAATATAGTTGCTACAGTAAACCTACTATAATAAACCAAATATATAGGAACATATAGGAATAATCACACCCATCCTTAGCTTCTGTGTGTGTTCATCCGCACATACCTGGCAGGCAGGCACAATCGTAGGTGTGGTCTCCTGTCTGGTGACAGGTTCCCCCGTTGAGGCACTGTGATGGGGCGCAGGGCTGAGTGGGCATCTCGCATGTGCGCCCACTGTAGCCTGCCACACACTCGCAGCGGAAAGAGCCGTGCGTGTTAATGCAGATCCCCCCATTCAGGCACTTCCCGGGCTTGCGGCACTCATCTATGTCATTGCGGCAGTTTTTTCCTTGGAAGCCGGGTGGGCACGAACAGTTGTAGAGGTTGTTCCAATTAGTGCAGCGGGCTCCGTTGGCACATGGGCTTGTGGCGCAGGCGTCAATCAGAGAGCAGTTTTGACCTACACGCAAACACGCACGAAAGGACCATTATTATGAATGAAAAGAAGCCGTAATATATTCATATCTGTACAACACTGCTGTGGGCTTCTGGGAGTGTGTTGCCAGGACGCTAGTATTTACTAGGGCTACTCCTCCATCTGCTGAAGGCCCTCACTGTACCAATACATCATCTCATACCGTGTGCAATACAGTAAATGAACTCAGGAGTCAGTGAACTTGAGGGATTCTTCAGCCAAAAATATTAAAAATATCATTTTTAGTATATAGTTTTACCATTGCCCCAAATAGAGTCAATCAGCCAGGGTTTGAAATTAGGGCACTTTTCAGCCAATGTGGCTATATTTATCATTATCACCATAAATTCTGTCACATTATATCTTAATATGCTTTTCTGAGCAGACTGTGGATATAATCAGAACACCCACTGCACTCAACATGCTCACTACATTAACCTAGTAACTCCAGCGCAAAACTACAGACCAAAACTGAACCGCTGAACCGCTGCTTTAAGCAAACACACTCCATTTAATCAGACTTACCTCTGAAGCCCCTTTGGCACACACAGGTGAACTGTGGGATGCCATTTGCCACCTGGCTCTTGCAGGCGGCTCCATTAAGGCACGGCGAGCGATGGCATGGGTCCAGGTGCTGACACAGTGGTCCGATGTACCCTGGTCGACACCTGTGGAGCAGCAACAACGATCAGAACATGAGCGGTAGCGTGTGTTACGGAGGTGTAAAAAAAAAAACATAGAGCAAAAGCTCACAGCATTTCCTACTCCTGCATCTAGAAGCAACAGGTCAGGACTGTGATTCATACTCTGCCCCCACCTCATTACCGGACGAGCACAATTGCATGCAGACAAATCGCAACTCGAGTTTGCACACACACACACACACACACACACACACACACACACACACACACACAATTTCATGCTCGGGGACAGATGCAAACTATCGTTCGTTCTCCACAGAAACAGACGAGCTCGCTCTCCAAATTCCCCCAATATTCCCAGCTGCATCATTTGGCTCCGTCCGTGCCAGTCCGCATTCCACCTTCATTACTCTCTCGGAACACCGCGGCCAAATCTTGCCTCTGCAGTCAAAGACAGGCCTGAAAAGAGCAGGATCTACCTACTCCAGTCTTTACCCAGCCTATACAATCAGCGCCCAGTTCACAGTGCAGGGCATTGTTTGTTCAATAAAGTAAAGTGGTGAATCCAAAGGCCGACGTGCGCAAGCCACAGAGCGATGAGATGACGGTCCAACCTCCCTGTGACGAATCTGCTGTGGTTCCTTCCTTTCTCGATTCTACGCCTTTCATCCAGGTTGTATATTATCTTGATGGATGGCTGAGTGTGACCTGAAACTGCTCAGGTGAGATAACACACAAGCAGCCTTTTGGGTTTTAAAGGTCGTCTCTCGGGGGCCAGAGCCGGAACCTTTGGTCCACTGACTTTGAGAGGCCAGTGTACGAGGGGTAACCCTACACCTACCCAGGGAGCCACAGGATGGGCCACATCAAACAAGCCGTTTGAAGCTGACGACAAGGCCTGGGACGACTGTTCTCTCCTGCCCTGATCCCCCCCTCTCTCTCTCTCTCTCTCGCTCTCTCTCTTTTCACTGTAAACCAAACCCCTGGGCAGAGACGAACAATGACTTTTCCTCTGCCTCTTTGTTAGTGGATGGCCACTTTTTTATGCCAGGCTATCTCATCCTTTATTGTGCTCCTTTGTGGTCTGGTTCTTACCCCTGGACTCATTTAATAGAGGGTTTTTTGAGTCGGCGGCGGCGGCCGGCCTCCAGGGGGCACCGTTACTAGCTGCTAGCGATGGACTACAGATCTGGGAAGCCCACAGTCCACTGGTCTGTTACATTCAAACAACAGTGTTTTTTTCCCCCCACCGCAGTAAGACAATGAACAGAGAAACATGGCTGTTAACAAAAATGTCAAGAAATAAACAAAGCACTTTTAGGATTTCACTCTACGAAACTGACCAAAAAAAATGCAAAAATCATTCATTCCACTGTCCTGTGTGTATATACAGTATAAAAGGAAAAAAGAACACATTTACAGGCCCCTCCCCATCATCACACACTCAAATAGACTCGCCGATGTGGTTTATTATACTCCCAATTCAGACTTTCTGTATGTAGTAGCTACTGGTATTAGCGCAGTGGTTCTCTCTTCAGAGACCCCCATTTTGCCCTATCCCAGTGTTTTGTGATTTGGGTTGAAGCAAATGGGGGAGTGGTTTCAGAAGCACTGCTTTAACACATACTGCCCACTGGGGCTGAACGATTTGGAGAAAAAAATGTAATTGCGATTTTTTTTTACCGATATTTCGATTTCAGTTCAAATTATCGTTTACATTTTTGCTTTTTCATACCAACAAAAGTGAGTTTTTCAGACCTGAGGCTTGAGTATACAAGCTCTGCATTATCAGATATTATTAACCCCCCCCCAATTAAAACACGTTAATATTGATTCATACAGGCGAAAATTTAAATTGTAGCCCTTGCAATGTGTACACTGCACTGCAAGTGTGATTTTAATGTAAAAGTGATTACTTTTTGAGTCATGCTGCCCACAACCAAAATGTACAAAATTACTAAAATTTTGGAAAAGGGGAAAACTAAATGAGATTTTCTGAATTCCTAAAAAAAAAACCCTCTGATCAGGAAGAGAGACAGGGCCTCACTTTGACTTGGCCAGCTCCAGCCGTTATGGAGGTAGTATAAAGTTCTTATTCAGTTACCAGGGCTACTCCTCCACCTCCTGAAGGCCCCCGCAGCACTGTGCTGCCTTCCCTATGAAACCCCTCACATGCTGGGAGGTCAAATGTCAGAGGTCAGCAGTCTGATTGTAATGATAATGTTTCGCGAGGCAGAGGAGCTGAGGGTGGGGCATGGGCGTCTGCTTCGGGGCAGAATGTCTTTGGAGGGCCGAGGGTGGGGGATCGAGGGGGTCGGGAGGGGTAGGGGTGGCAGCCTAGGGTCCGGTACGGAGGGAATGTCATGTCATACTTCCTGTAATCCTCCGTCTCCTGCTCTGAAAACACTCGCCCTCTCTCTGAATCCCAGATCCCCGTCGCCTTGGCAACCTCACAGACGACCGAGCAAGGCCTGACACACCACCAATCAGACGCTACCCTCCGTCCCCTTGGCTATTTGTCATGGCTTGGCGGGGTTTATTTAGAGGCAAATTAACTATGTCTGGAATTTCGGGTGTCACTGAAAAAAATGGAACCGGGGGGGCTCGGCCCAGGAGGGAGAAGTTCAGAGCAGCGGGGGTCTGCGTTGAGGGTTTTTTGGCCAGTACGCGGTTTGACAGCCTTCAAAATGGGCTCGTTGGCTATTTAAAATGCTGGGAAAAAGCGGCATCATCATTTACAACTAAGTGCTTTTCTCCCGGGTCTCTCGTCGCTCTCAGCTCGCTCGAAATAACGTCCAGCCGCCTCCAGGACCTGCTGTGTATGTGCACGCTAGTGATAGATGGAACGTGTGGTAGGATCTAACCTTACCTCTCTCTAAGACTTAAGATTGTCAAGCGATGTCGCCTCACAGCGAGAAGGCCCTGGGTTCGATCCCCGGGTCGGCGGAGTTTGTGAGCTCTCCCCGTGTTCTCCGGGTTCTCCGGTTTCCCCCCACAGTCCAAAGGCTGCAGTAGGTTGATTGGATGGTCTAAAATTGCCCGTATGTGTGTATAAATGGTTGTCTGTCTGTGTGTTGCCCTGCGATGGGTTGGCCTCCTGTCCTGGGTGAACCCCGCCTTAGCCCCGCAGTCAGCTAGGATTGGCTCCAGCTTCCCCGCGACCCGGAAACGGAAGAGGCGGTTTAGAAAATGGATGGACGGATGGATTGTTTGTCACATACATTATGACTTACACCACGTGTATGATGTAGAGAAGTGTACCCTGATCGTTCATGAGACAAATTGAACAAAAAAGGGCCATTAAACTACATCTAAAGTGATAAAAATGTAAAGGAAAACATAGATCCCAGATTCACACATTACACGACATTGTGCTAGAGACCAAGACAAACATGCTGCGGAAAGAGCAGTCTGGGCAGGAGGAGTTGCACTGGGGATTTCAGACCATTACTAGACTACGAGGAATTGATGGATGTGCTGACAACGGCAATTTCGACATAACACATGGATCTACAGTGGTGCAAACACGTTTTACGTGTATGTGCACATGTGCTGGTGTTGCAAACAGTAGTTAGGTGTGTGTGTGTGTGTGTGTGTGTGTGTGTGTGTTTGTACATGGGAGTATTAGTGCTGGTGCCTGCGTTGTGAAAGGCCAGTTCTGAGTGTGTGTGCGAATGTGAAGATATTGGTCAGGCAGCCTCAGGAGGGAGGACAGGAAAGGAAAGGTTATTTGTCCTCACACAGGGCACAGCAGCCAAAACACACATTCTTTTGTCTGGGCCTTCGCCGTTCCTATCATTCTCTTTCTCCAGCATACGGCCAAGAGGCCTATCAGCAATTTCTGGTGAGGCAAACAGTTCTCCTTACGTTTTTCCAAGCTTACAGGAATCTTTACACATTCATACAAGGCTGCTGAACTTTCCTCCAAATGGAGCGAAGGGTGACTCCGGAAGCTTTTTTTTTTTTTTTTTTCCCCAGATGAAGGCGCTTGCATGGGTGTATTTGTGATTTCGGGCAGGTGCGAGATGTTACGCAATGTGGGCGGTAGAACGGACGACCTGTGACCCCAGAGGAAGAGCAGGGGCAGTGGAGAGTGAGTCCAGAGTTTGCATGGAGACACTAATCCCAAGATGTCACAACACTTCTGAAGGCTCGCGCCAGCTGCAGCTCGATGCGCCACATCTGTCCACATCTGTCAGCACAGCCCCAGCTGGCTGCCTCTGTCGGGGCTTATGGGCCAAACAATGGAGCTATTCTGTCCTCAAGAAAACACACACACACACACACGCACACACACACACGCATGCTCCCAAAAACAATGCCATGCACATGAGTGTGCCAATACACTTCCCATGGTAATATTTGGTCTGTCAATAGACGCAGGTTAGCGCAGAAGTCTGATAGCTCAGGCCATCTCAGGAGTCAGGAGAAGGCAAACAACTTCAGGCACTGATGCAAAGAAAACCAAATACAACCACAGCAACTCCCATGCACACGCTCAAACACACACTGCGTCTATTTATCAGAGGGCTGCTCCTGGATCAGCCTTAGCGGTCAGTCCCATTAGCGTTAACTGTAATTCTGACTGTATTTCCAACGTAATTTTAACGTTTATTAGTTCTCAGTGCATCAAAAAACATGAAAAATATTGGAGAAAAAACGTACAAACCCAGTCCGTTCCTGTGGAGGAGCTCGCGGTACGATAGCCCACTAGATAAATGGGAGTTCACTGAGAAACACAAAACATGACCGAGTAATGGAAAGGTGCCAATACTTTGATGTGCATTGTGTACAGTGAAAAAAACCACAAAAACGTCACATGCACTGTGAGCCTACATCTGAAGCTGCATGGAAGACACCTAGGGATGCTGAGCGAATGATATACGTGCATGTGAATCTCATCGCCTCTGCTTGTTACTGAAACCTGACGCCGCTTTTCCTGCTCTGGAGGTCACAGTGGGCAGGTAACCGGACACCGCTCTCTCCGGCGCGATCTTGCACAATCGTAAGGTCAAGGCACCTGCAGAGGAGAGGCGCAAACACCCCGCCTCATCCTGAAAAGAGCATGGCCAGTCATGGTCCGCCAGTCGTTGAACATGGGAGAATCCCCGGCGGAAGGACTCCACTGCCCCCGGGTACTTTTCCCAAACGTGCTTCCCACACCCAGGTGAAAAACAATAAGTGCACATTCCATGGGACAGGCAACAGAAAGTTGGTCGGTTTTGGACTCTGGGTCATCGTTTATCGCTGTCAAGCACATTAGATATGTCCCGTTGTCCGTCTCAGTTTAGCACAATTAAAATATGAGTTCGGGGGCCCAGTTCTGGGGGCGCTGCAATGAAAGGCAAACTCTTACAAAACCAGGTCTGTGGCAATGTCTGGCACACAGTGCAACCCCCACTGTCCAAAGCTCCACAAGTGGGGAGCAACTCCATTCCTTTGTAAAGAGTCCATACTGACACCACACTGCCAACAAGAGCCTGCAGCCCCCCGCCCCCTCCCCCGTTTTCTCAGAGAGGAACCAAAGTGGGGGTAGGGGAGCATTTTGTGGTCCAAATAAAAGAGCTAAAGTAGTCAGAACCCCATTGTGTAAGGAGGGATGGGGAGGGGGGGCGGGGGTACACAGCAACAGAGCAGCAGGAAATAGGGGGAGAACGAATTGGATAGGTGAAGGAATGGACGGATGGACGGATGGTTGGATGGATGAGTGGACAGATGGAGGAGAGTCAGGCTGATGGATGGACAGAGGGCAGAGGAAAAGAGGCCGTGATTGACAAACATGAGACAGCAGACAGGCGAGTCAGCCTCCTAGCTACTAAAACACACGCACG
>JBBPDA010000138.1:2761214-2771256 GCA_037974385.1 Arnoldichthys spilopterus
AACCCTCGTGTGGAAGGGGGGGGGGGGGGGTGTGTGGGGTGGGGGGGGGGCGGTGACCCAAGCAGCCAGGCTTTCAGGCTTGTTCTTATACGGACCAACAGGCCTCGGCTGTAGCCTGGCAACAGTAACCCATGGCAGAGGAGAGAGAGGGAGAGAGAGAGAGAGAGAGAGAGAGAGAGTGAGTGGTGGAGGGGGTTTGTGGAGGAAGAGGAGGGAGGGGTGGGCTTGTGAGACAGGGTTCCGTAAGGACAGTTTCAGGACTTTCACAAGAATTTTTCCCCCTTTCGTGTCTGGCAGCAGTAGACGCGGCAGTTGAAACTGAAACGTGAAAATTAAATATGACTTTTGCCAAAGAAAAGTCCAAGGTTTGCACGCAACAATGGGCCTTTTGTGCGGAACTTGTCGATTGATATGAGACTGAGCCTTTTTTTTGTGTGTGTTTTCCTCCATCGTATGAACTGCGACGATTCATCGCGAACATCTCCTCCGTGGACCTTTCTGAACTACCGCCCCCCTTCCGTTTCAACAGCGAAACGTGGAAAAAGTCTGCAGCGCTTGCTCGTCTATTTGCTAGTTCTCCTCTCCCATTCTTCTATGCTGTGTTGCCTTACAATTATCGTACTCGGGGAGATTAGGCCGAGACTGGAAGGGAGTGGTTTGGTAGTTTAATGTGATAATGGTCTATGATAGCAGAACTGGCAAACCTAACAGCTGAATGTACAGCCAGAGTTTTCTGTAGAACAACAAGAGGATCTCTATCGGACCGTGTGCGGTGGTGTTTTTGATCCCATTGGGTCGAGCGACGTAACGAAAGAGATGAAGAAAAGCCTGGAATCTCTGCTATTGCTAACAAGCCAACCATAACCACATTGCATGCACCCTGGAGTTGAGGTCTTCTAAAGCATTCTTCAATGTGTTCGACCACAGAACCCCACCCCACCACCTAAACTGAACCAGATCCTTGGGAGCTCAAAGATGGCCCCGACTCAACGCGCTGCTCTGGACCTTAGTTAAGGCACTTACTCTCAATTAAGACCGAAAAAGTCTAGAAAACCACCCAATGAATCTTTTTTTTTCACAACCACTACACCTCTTTTTCATCCCACCCACCATTCCCTGCTGTTTAGTTTCCCACTGAATCTAAATATTTACCCTAAAATGCACAAAACACTATGGAAAACCAATGTGAAAGATTTTCAGAATCAAACAAATAATTCTCATGTATATTTTAGACGTTTGTAGACGTTTTATAGCTCTACACAATGTTGTAAATGCTGTTCGTTTTCAAATAAGACAAATCCCAGAGTAGAAAAGTCCAAGCCTCATCTCTATGTGCTGAGAAACATGTTTTAAAGGGTAGAGCAGTCGCAAGCGTGGGCCATAGCTTCAACCAGCAATAATATGGGCTTATAGCACAACAAGCTACTCAGGCATTCAAACACGAGGGCCGAGGTTATTCCTCTTATCTCCTCCGCCATCGCGTGAGCACCAAAACAAACAGCACCACGTTGTCAGGCCTGACTGCAGTGCACCCTCACAGGGATTGCATGACATGGAATCAGAGGTGTAGTCCTGGGTTATTGATTCCCACAAAGTCCCTAAGTCCCACAGCAGGTGTGCCGCCCTCGCACAAAAAGCCGATTTGCCTTTGAGTCGGCGGGATGTCGCATCGTGTCAGAACGAGGGATGAAATACGCGAAAGGGTGAGAGCGATTCAGAAGTTGGCTTAAACTGCCCTGACAGACAGGATGTAAGTAAAACGTAAGGGTCAGGGGGAGTCATCACTTCCTGTTGCAGGGCCTGGGAATCATTACTAGCTGCTTACTAGCGCCGCTCAAACCTAGTCCAAACGCTCGTCCAATGAGAGCGCAGCAACCGAGAGGCTTACGCTGGGTCAGATGACTCAATCTGTCCAGAAGACACTCTGCCACAGATTCCCATTAACCGACGCAGACCGGCAACCTCGACGCGAAGTCGATCCAACGAACCCGTGTCAAATTGGGCTCAGCTGACATTATTGTTCGAAGCATTCCATGAATGGCCACCGGGATGAATGTGCCCGAGACGAGGACAATGCTTGCAGTAGCAGGAGAGGGGGGAATCTTATGAAACATTCCACTCAAATCCATCGTGAGGAATCCAAGGGGGGAAAAACAAAACAAAACATGGCATGAACTGAGAGTGGTGCTCTCTTTGGGGGGACATTGAAGGTTTGAAGGTTTCTTCGTAACAAATTACTCTTGAAAGTCTTGTAATCAAGTAATAACAGTTATTAGGCACATAGTAAACAAGTCATAACGTCAACCACATGCTGGTAGGTAATGGTCTGTAGCGTTGCGCAATAATGTGAGTTTTGAGAGTTTTTTCTCTTTTGTTTTGTCCTTAACTAGCATAGTTTAGTACAGAGGTCTTCAACCTTGAATCCAGGCTCCGCTCCGGGATTTTCTACTCACCAGTAGATAGAATTCTAGGCCCCAATAAGTTACATCAACAGTTCAGTTACTATTGGTGATCATGAAATCCAGGAGTGGAATAGAGATTCAAGCCCTCTGGCTTTAGTGTCCTGGTCAATTATTTGGTCGAGCGCATTTTGAGTCCCTCAAACATTCACAGAGTTTTACTCAACCTGATCATTCGATCACTGCCACTTGGTTTAAGTCAGTTATGGTCACAAAATCCACTGGATTTCACTGCATCTTCACCTTTCCTTGAGCTTCCTCACCAGAGGTTAGACAAAGGCTGCTAGTTGCAGGTGGTTTGAGGACATTTGAGGATGTGTCTGAGAGGTTTAAGGAGAAGGCAATCTTTTTATTTGACTTTTAATAAATGAATTCAGAGTTCTATGAAAAATCTTGACTGTTTGAGGCCTATATTAAAAAAAATTAAACCTTGTTATTATTGCCCAAAATTAATATAAAATGCTGATATTTTTTTATTACTTATTTCTTGGTGTGGCCATTAAAGGGTTCAAATTTGATGTTCGGGATTAAGTTCTACTGTTTTGGATCAAGGTTTGTGTTTGCAAGACTGTGTGGCCAAAAAGCGAATGTTGAATGGCTTATTGTCACATTTTCACAATTGTCATTTTTACCAAAAAACCATGAGATACTGTGATATAACGTTATTTCTATATGGCCCAACCCTTACATTCTATTATATAATGAACACAAGTACATATTTATCAAATGTAGACAAATAAACCCTAAAGAATGTTCCTGAGGACGCCACTTCACTCCTCTCTGGCCACATCCATCATTTCTTAAGAGACACTGAACGTCCACGGGTCATTAAAACACAACGCTCGCAATTTATAGCCGAGCTGCTACTGAAGTCACAGTGATGCCATCAATAACGTACAAAGAGCTCCACTGTATTTCACCACTCGTGTGCTTAGAAAAACACTTTTCCTTCTCATCTCCACTGTGTGGGACTTTGTTGCCCACACTCTTTCATCTAGAGACAAACACTATGAGCTCTAAGAGACTTGGACCACAAAACCATGCTTCCACATCTCCTGAAGTGTGTGTGTGTGTGTGTGTGTGGAAGCCCATGAAGCGTCAGCTCCGTTCCTCCACAAGCCTGTCTGTCTCGGCATGGTGCAGGAGGCCACTCAAAGGCAGCACCTGGCCCTCCACTCCCCTCTTTGTGAAAGTCTGACTTCACTGGATTACCATCACAACATACACCAGCTGCTGTCCCCTGCACCCCAGCTAACCCCCCCCCCAGCACACACACACACACGCACACACACACACACACACACAGCTACCCCCACTGCCTCATTCCTCCAGCTGGAGCCTCTCTGAATGACACCCTCACAATCTGCCTAATTATCTCTCTGCTTCAGCTGAGGCTTTATCCCACAGTGGGCCGAGCACTTGCCTGCGCACACTCTCCACGTGGGGGTGGGATGAGATCAGAGGCCCTGCCGCGGCCACTCCAATGGGACTTCCTGACTCTTCACCTAGAGACGCGTTCCTAGGCTCTCCACCAAGTGCGCCGTCATCCTTTGTGTTTGGGATGTCTCGGAAAAAAAGACTGACGCAGAGCGCTATGGACCGACAGCAGTGCTTCGCAAGTCATCGTGACCGACCCCTCGTAGAAAGGTGTCATGGGTGCGTCCGAGGAAAACAGGGTCACTGGGTTTAAGCCACGATGCCCTGCAATAAGCATTTTGAGGTAAAGGCTGTCCACTTCTGTGCTGCAGAGCTGCTCATACAAGTATGACTGTCCCATTGTGAGCAGCCACTCATGGGAGCGAGGGATGGAGAGGGATTACTCCTGTAATCTGTCAGGGCCTACACAGGCCACTGGAGCTTCCTGCGCGGAGCACCATGAAGTGAGACATGGGGAGTGGTATTTTCATAAGGACGTCCCAGACGGGACCGGCTAGGCCTTGGCCGCGGGCCAACGGAGCAGCCGATACCACCATAACTAGGGCAGTCACAATGGCCGTCCCGGGGGCCACGTCCGCATAACATTACAGCTGCGATGAGATGAGAGGGATGGCGCTGAAAGGAAGGAACGGAAATGCGACGTTGCACAACCTGTGGAGAGGGAAGCGACCGCCTGTGGTCGTTAATGACCACACTGAGGCACGGTCGGCCCCCGCTGCCTGTGCCTGACTGGGGTCCCCGCCGCTGTTTTTGCTAAAGCTGCCTTTATCCGCTCCTTCGCTCTGCTGTTCCGTCACTCCCGTTTCGCCCTTTTCTCTCTCGCTCTCCCCCACTGCGGTGCCAGGTTACAGGTTGGTATCTGGAGGAATAAAAGGTTCTTTTTTCTGCTGTTTTGGAGCTCTGGTTACGTCCAGTTCCCTGGGGAAGGAGGGGTGTGGTGGAGCCGGATCGCCGGACCCCAAACTAGTGCGAGGGCCAACCGGTAGGACCGCTCTTCTGCGGCCGAGGCTTTTTGGTACGATCGTGTTACCGCGCTGTGTGGCATGGCATTTACTGTCCCCTTTCTTCGGGGAAGCTCGCTTAAAGACACAGCCGCACCAGCTGCACCGATTATGCACAGAACTAGACGCCACGCCCCACTGCTCCAGCCGCACAACCTGAAGCTCATCCCATACTGACGCTCAGAAAGGCCAGAAAGTTTTACACCGTTACCGGCTCCACTATGGCACCACTGGCTTCACATGCTGTGAAGAAGCCCACACGCTGAACGAGGCTCGAGTATAGATGTGCTTAGTGTGTCGCAAGGCGTAAGCGTGAAGGAGCAGGCCGGGGAGGAAACGGGGACAAAGCAGGGCAGGTCCATAAACTCTGTTAAATATTGACCTACACACTGTTTTAATACCACTCAGCCTGATGTGCGATGCGTAATGATTAAAAGACACGGTTGGCCTTTCACATTCCTGAATGCCTCGGCCTTCTGGGCGCTGTAAACTTCTACTGTCTGTATTAGCCGCATTTCTTTCTCACTTTACACCTGAGCTCAGAAAACAATAAACACACCCTTTCCTCCTCACATATCTGGCCTTCTCTTAGCTGGACCTCCGTGCCTCTTCTAAGGAAGGATATGGGTCGAAATTCTCCTTTGTGTTTTGCACACAATCACCTGCCCCTCAGGTGTGAGTCTGCATAACATTACAGGGTTGGAACCCAACTGGGAGCCGACTCCGGTCAGTAGGCAGGAATTAACCCTTCGCCTGAGGACGTAACATTCACTGGCGACAAAAGGCAGAGTTCACAGCGGCGCAAAATGCCTCATGGGGTTAAAAGACAAAGTCAAGCGAATAGGTTACAGATAAAGCATGAAGCATGAGCGAACTGCCTTGCCTTGGACAGGATAAATAGCTAAAGGAAAGATCGGGCCATGTGGGTGATAGCCATAGTCAAAAGTTTGGGTACTCCCGGTCACATGATTTGTTTGGTTGACTATTTTTTTTTCAATGCAAAAATAAGCACACATCCTCTACAGAGAACACACTTCTACATGTTAAAATGCACAGTTACTGTTCATGTACCTTCTAAAATCAACATACTGTGAAATAAAACCTGTGCAAAAGTTATTTTAAGTTTTATGTTTTCCAAAATGTTAAACTTAGAAACAATGCATGAAAATATTCCAGGTAACCATACGCCATAATCCATAATTAGGTTCTGTATGTCTGGTGTGTATATTTTCCCTAAAAATCAACTAAAAATCAACTGAAATTAACTCGATCAGAACACCTAAAGGGTTTTCATGAAGTTAAAAGACGCAGTCCATGGAGCCTTAATGCAGCACAGCATATTTTGCTCTAGGTGAAAAAAAGTGGTCATGCATCATAAACTAATAAAAGTGACCACAGAAGAGCCCTTGAGGGGCAAATCTTACGTTAATGGTGAATATCCAGAGGATTAGACGTTATTGTTTTCCACAGCTTATGGCCACTGAATGGGGGAACTATACCATCCAAAAAAAGGCAATTAAAGAGTTTTTGGTTTGAACAGCAGTCCAACGGCCACGGCCTGGCTTCATACCTAGCCACAGAGAATGTTTCCCACGTACTCGTGCCTACCAGGGGGAAAAGAAAAACTAATCACCATGAATGAAGGCTAGACTGCACACACACAGCTTTCCAAATCAGGCGGGAAACTTAAAACAACAGCCTCGGGCTCTCATGTGATAACATTCACTTCGCATTAGCATACAGAGTGAAGACTGGGCTTGTTTGCAGCAATGGAAACGGGCAACAGCAAGAGTCCAAGATGCTCCTAGGGCCGCTGAACCAGTCACACAGTTTCGCAATGAGCCGTTAATTTCTTTCCGATCCAATAAATTTCAGCGTCTCAAATCTCAAAGACAGGTGCATCTGGACCCTGTGTCATCCAGCAGACGTGCGAGGACTTGAGCAACATTATTGCTCATTTTGCCTGGCAACCCATTCAGGCTCTCAGACTGAGCGGCTCAAAGCCACACAGCACGTTCACTCTAAACAAAGAGAAAGAAGGCCTTCGCCAAGAAAAAAAAAATAGAGGAAAAAAAAAAAACAGCAGATAACCGTTGCTTTGCTTTTGGCTACATTCCAGCTCTTTCGTGCAGCTGCAAGTGTATCGAACATCTTCTTACACAATGTGACACTTTTAAACCAAGGCTACATAACAACAGCTATCTTCAATCTCTCAGAAAAAGGCATAAAGACAGAGATTCCTGTCTCACAACTGCGTGACTCAATCATTCCCAGATATTGGCACAAATTCGACAGCAGGGGTGGCCAACTCCGGTGCTGGAGATCTCCCACCCTGGAGAGTTTCGCTCCGAAACTAGTCTAACACACCTGATCCGGGTAATAAAGGCCATCAGGAGGGTGTGAATACGAAAGCTAGGTGTGCTCTCCAGGGTGGCAGATCTTCAGGAGCGGAGCTGGGCAATGCAGAGGTAAACGTCCTCCAGAGATCAAGCGGCGATAAGTGAAAGAGCATGCTGAACAATCACAGCCGAGCACTTACATGCATCTCGTGTCTACGCACATTCCTCCATTCTCACATGGTTTGTATGGGTCCCCACAGCGCTGGCCTGCAGGGGAGAGAAAAGCCACTTCACATACATTGCAGGACAAACAGTTACAGCCTACTTATTACACCGTTTCACACTCATTACGCTACTACACTCTTTGATTGACTTTCAGTTGTGAACATCCCTTACATGTCTACATCAACACAGTTTCGTCTTCCTGTTGCTTTTGGCAATAGCTGCCATAAACGCATAAAGAGCGGTGACTCTGTTAATTATATCCTTCCCGGGTTTCTCTCTGCCATCACACCTGGATTAGGTTCATGTTTACCTAACTGAGAGCTTGGACAATAAAGCCTTATCTGTGCACACGTAGGTGCGATTGGTGCACCTGAGGAAACCGGCAACCTGTTCCGATTCCTTCACGGAGATTTATTTTTTTGGCCTGTTTTCACAGCACGATTCCAGAACAAACTCTCAAATTGTTGCTTGATCTCTAAAAGCAAGAGGTGCTTCGTTATTAGCTTTGTTTAAACCTGTCCTGCACTGAGTGCACCCATGTGTACACCTGACCTACCATCCATAGGCTCTGTTGAGCTAGTATGGGAGGGGGGGGGGGGGTGATTATTGTGACTTGGCCCAAATCAAAACGTGACAAAACCTGGCAATTTATTTTAAAACACGGACAAACGTTTTAAATGAGATTTTCTCATATTCTGGTCCCCATCCCCCTATAGCGCTGTGATACAAAGTTCAATTGTTAATAGCTCTTTGTTGGTAGAAGGAGGGGGGGCAAAGTTATGGCTCATCACTCCACTCACTTTACACACAAGAAACCCCCCCTAATCACCCCCATAAAGACTTCGTGTTTGTGCACGAAACGAGAGTAAAATGCAAAAAAAAACCTCTGAAAAAGGCAGCCTGGAAATGGTCCATGCTTGCACATTCCGGCTTGTAATTGTCTAACAGTTCACTCTTTTCTCACGGTCCCCCCACCCTCACCCTTCAGCGGTGGAGGAGGACTCCGGACTAAGACTTTTAGCATGATCTCAAGCTCTGGGGCAAATCGAGCCTAGATGAGCGTTACTATTAGCGAAGAACAACTGCAAAACTACAGCCCCGCACACAGACTAGTCGCTAAAACCCGCGCCCTCCTGTTACAGCGCTGCTGCTGCTCACGGTGCGGAGTTAAAGCGCAAGCCAATGCGGCTCCGGGCGGCATCCCGCTATCGCACGGACTTTGGTTCCTATGTCGAGTCAAATCGCCGAGAGGTACTAAAAAAACTATCCGCGAGCCGATGTTACGTTTAAGTGCGATTTTTTCATCACGACCGAGAAAGCAAAACACGCGACACGACACAACAGACAAGAGCATCATGCTGGAGAAAGTGGTCCTGGCGCTCAACGGGCAGGTTGTCTGTACAACATTCCCTAATTTCCCCAGCAAATAAAAACGTAACCATACCTTAAAGAAAAGAAAGAAAAGAAGTGGAAACCGATTAGCTCACCTTCACAATTGTGTACGAAACATAAAATACTCAGGAATATCCAAATACTGTAATTCCCCATTTTCGGTGGAAAACGTGTCCAAAACTCCTCTTCTGTCGCGTTAGCAATGATACATCCTTTTAAAAAAGTTCCACATTAAGACGGAGCAGCCTCATAGGATGTGTAAGGGAGGTTTTGTTTTTGTTTTGTTGTTTTTTTCCCCCTTCGTAAAAACTCGCAGAGACCTTGTAGTCCAGCTCCGTACTATTCCGGGCAGCTCGGCTGCAGCTGCACTGCGACTCCCGAAACGCTCCACAAACTTTGGGCAAAGTTTTTCCTCCGCCGAGCTTCAGGTCCGTGTGGGGTGCCGCCGTCATATCACTCCGCCCCTTTCTCATGCCTCGTCACTCCCAATCCCTCCGCTGGAACTTTACGCGCACACTTTACGTGGTTGTTAGTAGGATTCCGCACGACCCCATACGTTTACTGACGTCCGCATGTACATCAGTTTTCATTCATTTATATTTTTTCCTCATTTGTTTCTGCTAAGTTTGTGTTTGTCAGGGATCTACTTTTATTCAGTTCCATTAGTCGCTCACATTAAGTTTATTCCCTTTGAAAGAGGTTTAGCTCATTTCTGTTGGTTTTAGCACACAAACTGTTCGGATTCTGCTCGCGCATCTCACTTTTGAGCTTCAGCAGTTTATAATAGACCTTAGAATCCCACAAAATAGAAAAATATCGTCTAAAAAAGTCAGTTTCTATGTTCATACATGATGTACTAAGTTTCACTGCAGTGCTGTATAGAGTTCGAAATGCCTTTTTATTCACTATGTAGTGCACTCTTAACATTCCAGTTTCTACACCCACAGTGTAGAGTTTTCAGTATGGGTCACAGTTCAATCCCCAGTGGCTCCTTTTTATGTGTTTATGCACTTATTAGGTGCAGGAGCTTGTATTTTAATCACCACCTAGTGCGCTATGTAGGGAGTAGAGAGCTATTTAGGATTCAGCCAGGAAGTTTCTAAACCTGAGTATCTTTCTTTCTTTCTTTCTTTCTTTCTTTCTTTCTTTCTTTCTTTCTTTCTTTTTTTCTTTCTTTCTTTCTTTTAAC
>JBBPDA010000138.1:2771356-2785842 GCA_037974385.1 Arnoldichthys spilopterus
TCTTTCTTTCTTTCTTTCTTTCTTTCTTTCTTTCTTTCTTTCTTTCTTTCTTTTTTTCTTTCTTTCTTTCTTTTAACATTTCAAAAACATTTTAATTGGGATGGCTTTAGGCTACTCTTTGCACATCTGTTCATGGCAGCGAAGGAGTGTAACAGGTGTAAGTTCTCAGAGGGCTCTGTTTTTAATGTAGAGAAAAGCAGAACACATGAATTTGTCAGTAAGATTGTGCCAGAATGTAATTTATTTCCTTTAATAGTGCATAAGGCATCACATAGTGCTGATGGCAAAAGACTAGGCCTGCAAACGAGGCGTTGTAAGATGATGAGATTATTTTTTTTGTTGGTGGGGTAGACAAAATATTTCTGGTAGTGATTCTTATGGTTGTCAATATTGATATCATTTTAAAAATTAGTATAGGCCATTGTGAGGACAATGTAAGCTTTATTTGGGTGTGTGTGTGTGTGTGGGGTATATTAAAATTACTAGGGGTGTAACAATGAATTCATCAGTATCAATGCATCAACCAAAACAAAGATTGGAAATCGATATGACACATAAAAATCAATGTGTGTTCATTCCACTATTCATTTGACTTTACTGCGAGCAGTGTTTTGTGCTGAGAAGCTGCTTTTGCTAATGACTACACTGCTGTATTTGACCTTTAATAATAAAATTATAATTTGTGTGTTTTTGGAAATGTAGCAGATTGTGTGAATTGTAATCATATTTTATACTGACTGTAGACTCCAGTATCCAACCGAATCGTGTCGATGCAAATCTTAAGGGCTCCAAATCATTTTGGATTGTCAGCTAAGACAATCGATATGATGAAACTTGTGATTTACACCCTAATAATGACGGCCTTGCCTTAAAGAAGCAAACTAAAGCAAATATTTCTCATCTAAGGGCAAGAATTACACTCTGCATCTGGGTCTTTGGCAGCAGTGTATGACCTTTCCATTTTTTGGGAACAGGTTATTTCAAAGTCCAAATCAAGGGTCAAAGGTTACTTTGTCATCAGCAGCTGTGTACATGTACATAGTGAGATGAGACGTTTCTCCACGGACCACAGTGCAACATATAGCACATACAACAACGTGAAACATAGAATGGAGTGAAAACGCAAGGTTCCACAGGCATAATACAGGTAGACAAATAGACAGGACATCGCATAACAGATACCAATAAACACACATCCCATCCATCCATCCATCCATCCATCCATAGATACATTTTATAAACCACGTCTTCCATTTCGTGTTGCAGGGAAGCCTGGAACCAATCTCAGCTGACTGCAAGCCCAAGGCAGGGTTCACTCAGGAGAGGAGGCCAATCCATCACAGGGCAACACAGAGATAGACAACCATCCACACACACACTCACACCTATGGGCCATGTAGAGAATCCAATCAACCTGTTGCAGCCTTTGGACAGTGGGAGGAAACCGGAGTGCCCACATCCGCTGAGAGATTAATATTGCATGTTTGATGCTTGTATTTCTAAAATGAAGTCCTCCGGGACACATGTCCCATCGAAAAGGCCTGCTTTCCCTGGACAAATGATGCTCCACCATGTCTCTGTTCCGTTTGTGTAGCTGTGTGCGGCGCATGAGAAGACGAATTGTGTCTGCGGGACGGAAGCGAGCGCAGACATTTCCCCCCTTCGTCTCTCTGCGGCCTGCCCTGCCCCGCTGTACTCTTTCTCTGCCACGTATAGAGCCTCGGTTGTTCTGTGGCACAGAGCAGAGCCGCTCGCTTACAGAGACAATGGCGGCCATTTGAATGAGAAAGGGCCTGCTGCATTATGACACAGTTTCTCTCCACAGGAGGTCGAGGAGGAGGGTGGGGGGAAAGCAAGCCCACTGACATGGAGGGACGTGGTTTAAACCCCCCTCCCCTCCCCCCACCGTCCAAACCCTCATCAGTCCTTGAATAAATTAGTGGCGAGCAAAGGACAGTGAATCTAACAAGCTCAGTCTGAGAGAAGTTCGTTATCGAGAGTGAGGTCATGTTTTGAGGAGGCTGAGAAGCTCATCACATTCACCGAGCACCTGGAGCCTCTGGCCCGCTGATGAAGCATTGTTTACAGTTCAGTCGCAGGCCAAGGACCTGTACAGTCAATACGCTTTATAACAGGTTTAGACTGTCTGCAGCCATAACACACTTAATAAAGGCAGTGACATGCTGAAGAGTGCTTGCCACCAAAAGCAGAAGCATTCTCAAGCAAACTCTGTCTCCCATTAAAGCCTCTTGTCTGCCAAGACCACGTCTTCAGCACAGTTGATTAGAAACAGTCAGACAAATCTGTTTCGTTGGTTTCCTGAACTGGATCACAACAGAAAAATGGGTTTTTCTAGATCGGGGTGGTTTCACAACAGTAAATCTGATTTCGATAGTGAGATCCCGATGCATCCAAACATGGCCTTCACTGCTGTGTTCAGCAACAATGAAATGCATAAGGAAGCCACAAGATTTCAAAGCGTCTTGTGCTGAAACAGGTGGCACAAATGATCTCTTTCTTTCTTTCTTTCTTTCCTTTCTTTCTTACTTTCTTTCTTTCCTTTCTTTCTTACTTTCTTTCTTTCTTCCTTTCTTTCTTACTTTTCTGTCTTTCTTACTTTTCTGTCTTTCTGTCTTTCTTTCTTTTTTCTTTTTTCTTCTTTCTTTCTTTTTCCTTATTTCTTTCTTTCTTTCTTTCTTTCTTTGTTTTTCTTTCTTTCTTACTTTCTTTCTTTCCTTTCTTTCTTACTTTCTTTCTTTCTTTCTTCCTTTCTTTCTTACTTTTCTGTCTTTCTTACTTTTCTGTCTTTCTGTCTTTCTTTCTTTTTTCTTTTTTCTTCTTTCTTTCTTTTTCCTTCTTTCTTTCTTTCTTTCTTTCTTTCTTTCTTTGTTTTTCTTTCTTTCTTTCTTTTTTTCTTTCTTTCTTTCTTTCTTTCTTTCTTTCTTTCTTTCTTTCTTTCTTTCCTTTCTTTCTTACTTTTCTGTTTTTCTTTCTTTCTTTCTTTCTTTCTTTCTTTCTTTCTTTCTTTCTTTCTTAATTACTTTTCTGTCTTTCTATCTTTCTTTTCTTTCTTTCTTTTCTTTTCTTCAGATAAAGCTGTTCAGTTCACATAGAAGCATCAGTATTTAGAAAACAAAACAGGAAAATGATATCCCTGTTATCCCTTTATTTAATACATAGGAACTGTATGCCTGCTAGAAGCAACAGATGGGACGTTTCTCCATGCTTGCGCTTTGAAGCATTGTTGTTGTTGTTGTTGTTTTCGTTGTGTCTACTTATGAGGTTAATTCATGCAGAGCACCCACGCTCACTGCTGTAAAGCGGAGACAGTATTGTCTGTGCGACACTCTGCGGTTATGCTTGGCAGGCTGTTTGGCGCAGGTCCAGGGAGATGGCTTTGCCATCAGTGCCTTTGATGATGACACAAGCAGAAGGCAAGTGTCATTCATTTAGTGCTTTAGGCTTCAGTGGCTGGTGGCTGGTGGCAGGTAGTTAGGCCTACATTTTCTCAGTCCCATGTGAGAATTCCTCAGTTAAAATTATTTTAAACACAATCAGTGAAATGTAAACAGTCATTCAGTGGTTTCATGCAAAATAGTTCATTGTAAACAAACTTGCCAAGTCTGATTTCCTCTCTGATTTACATAGAGGTAATGATGGGAATCAGGGATCACAGTGTTGGCAACACACGTGCATGCATGCATGCACACATACACACACACACATACACCAATCAGCCATAAAATTAACACCATTGACAGGTAAAGTGAAAAACATTGACTATCTAGGATATGAGCCACTTTGACAAGGGCCTTATTGTGATGGCTAGATGAGCATCTCCAAAACAGCAGGTATGCAGTAGCTACTTCCTAACAAAAGTGATCCAAGAAAGGACAACTGGTGAATGGGACCACAGGGTCATGGGCACCCAAGGCTCAGTTATACATGTGAAGGCTAACTTGCCTGTTCTGATTCCAGAGAAGAGCTACTGTGGTTTATAAAGTGATGCTGACTCTGATAGAAAGGGGTCAGAACACACAGTGCAACACAGTCAGAGCTGTTTCAGCGGCAAGAGGGACCTACTTGATATCAGGTGTGTGTTAATGTTATGGCTGATCAGTGTATATATAATTTTCTACCGAAAACCACAAGTGAACATATACACAATCTCTAGTGTTTCTGAGTTTTCTGTAAGTAATAACAATAAAATGGGGTTTCTCTGGATACTACTTTTCACACTCTGCATGTAGCTCTCTTAATGTATTAAAATACATTTTAGGCAAAAGTTTACCATTGAACTATCATAAAACAATGTTTCAGGCTTTAGCAATTACTTCTAACCATTTAATGTAATTACTTAGTTCTGCATATTTTAGGTGGAGGCATTACACTCCTCAGACGGCTGGTTCCTATCCACATCACCATGAATAGTGGGTAACTTTCTTACTGAGAAACTTAGAAAGGAACATGTTGCAAGAAATCACCCTTTATGACCTTGTTTACATATTATTTATGATCATATTATGTTTGTTAAAGTATTTTATATCATATCATATCATATCATATCATATATTTGTACACTTCCAATCCACATGAAACTATGAGTGATTGTAGCTTCACATGGCTGATACGTAATAACAGGTTTTGTTTAAAAAAATACAACATTTATATGCTGGCATCTAGGAGCCACATTGTCCTAGCTCATTTGTGGAGTTGTGCCACCTATTGAATAATGTCAATGCAAAAACCTTTCTAAGCAATACTTGGTAATGTAAGGGTTAACATTGGACAAAACCTGACATGTTGCCAAAGAAGGTGATACAAATGCAACATGTCAGATTTTGTTCAATTTAAACCATTGTCCATTTCATGAAATTCCATCCATAGGGGTCACTGCAATAGATACATTTCAATTTCTCAAAAATATTTTACAACAATGTGGTATGTCTGGTTGATCGGATTATGCAAAAAAAATCTGTGGATATTCTCTGGGTATTTTCAAATGGAAATAATTCTACTCTACTGTGTTTATGAGGAGAGGGAGGCCAAAAGGATCCAAACAAGAGACTAGGGGCTTAAAGACCTTTTCAGGACCTTTAATAGTTTTTTTTTTGAGACTTCTAATACTCACGTTACTCTTACTGCTCTCATTGTTTCATGGAAGTAATAGCAGACCCTAGACTACTAGCACAAATCCAGTATGGCTGTGGTAGACTGTATTTCTTTTCTTTTGCCACAATGCAACATAGACACTACTGATTTAATGGGAGGTTTTATATTTCAGGCCTAGCTTAGTGGAGGGTGAATAATGCGCATTAAAGGAATTTTCAGGTCAAATCAGTAGTACAGTGTTCTTACATCCCCTCTTACAGTACAGTTTGTTTATGGATTGTTTATTCCTTTATATAAACACTTGAGATCCTCTGGATTAGCCGTTAGGGTTCAAAGATACTGAAGATACTGTTTGTTTGTCCTTATTTATTGTGTTGATATCTCCCACGCAAAGTGAGAAACTTTGCACGCTTCATGCGTGTGTGAACAAAATGGTGTGTAACTGCATGTTTGTAAAAGGCAGTGTGTGTATGCAGGGAAAGGCAGGCGGCAGGATTCTCGCCGAGCTCAGAGGGGATCCAACATCACACAAACAAGAAAGTGTCGGCAGCCTTGATTTACGCTCCCCCTGCCTGGAGAGAAGAGGATGGTCTCAGCAGCTTTTAGAACTTCTGATTTCTACACTCTGCCCCAGATCTGACGTCGCAATGAGACTAAAGTGAACGTTAACCCAATTTTCCGATCCATCAAGAGAGTAGATGTTTCCCAATACCAATTTAAACTAGTTTTTAAGTATGTTTCATAGATGGTGGATTTGTGAGTGTGGTGCTGATGGATATTGTCCCACAGTGCTGTGGGAAATAGTAAGGGAGGAGCTTCCCACGGCTGAAAATTAAAAAAAATAGATAGATAGAGATGTGCAGTGTAGGTTAAAATAAACAATTAGCATTATAGTTTCTAGAGGTGCAGGCTGGCATGATGTATGTTAAAATTGACCCCATAGCAACAGTAAGGGCACCTATCTTAACTAGGAATTTTCATAATTTCTTTTTTTTCTGAGGCAAATTTTAGCAATGCCAAATTGTGGGTCACCTGAATAATTGCTAGGGTAAAATTCAGGCTTCAATATGGCTGTTCCTCCTTTTAGATTTGCTAAAGTTGTTGGAATAATGCTAATTGCTAGGATTAAACCAAGGCTTGGAAAGGGCTGTTTATACTATTTTTAAACATAAAATTACATTTTGTCTATTTGTTCATATACAGTATTTCAGTAAATCATACAGTACCATAGCCTAATCTTGAGACCACTTATCTACAATAGTTTACACAGTGCTAACCTAGCATCTAGCGTCTAATGCGCATCTAATCCATCTTGTTCAAATTTGATCAGTTTGTTTAGTTTGCAGCATAGATTACAGTGCGTAAAACTAAATATGTGTGTGTGTGTGTGTGTGTGTAAAATTCAGACTTAGCTATTCCTACTCTTTTTAGCTATGCTAAAGGCATGTAGTCTGAATAATGCTACATGCTAGGGTAAAATCAAGATAAAATCAGAACTCTTATTAAAAGCAGTTTGATAACCCAGTATCTAAGGTTTATTAGTCCAAAGTAAGTAAACCTGAGAGCCCAAACATGTCTTGAGTGACTGATTACATCTGTGGGATGAAAAGAACGGTGTAGATTTAATTCTGGCAGAACCATCTCTGTAAAAGTATCCCCTTTAATCCACACGGCTCATATGAAAACACTGTGAATTAGTCACCGTGTCTTTGAAGCTATGTGCTGAACACTGACTGTACACTTCAGAAGTCATTTGCTCAGCTGCATTCTCCTAGACTCTGCATTCTACTGATGTGCATCCTGCATTGCCCACATGTTTTGGTGCTATTGTAATGCACCATTGTTTTGTGGTCCATTTCTGTTTAGCCCTTGTGCTCTTTGTTGAGCGTGAATGGTACTGTATGTTTGCCTGGCTGTGAGTGAAAGCAGGAGGTTAAAGTTACTTTGTGAAAAGAGGACCACCCTGCAGGGAGCAAAGCCACACATCCTCACTATCTCCCCCAACTACCTCTTAACCCTACCCCCCACCCATGTCTGTTCTGGACCCCAGGGATGCTACTAATACCCCTTGTGGAGCACTTGGGAAAAAATAACGCATGCCATGACCGTAAAGATAATTAGGCTAACAAGATGTGAGAAACGTTAAGTGGAAAGCCTTGCACCATGGTTTTAGATAAGATATTAACGAAGGAAGAAAGGGACTTATCTTGAGCTATGCTGACATATCGGAACACCTAGATCTTGCCTATGCTTAAGGGGACTAATAGTCACAACATGCAAATAAATTGGGGCAAACTTTATATCCTTAGTAAGACATTCAGCTTGGTAGGCAAGCTTTTTATATTTTAAATGTCTTAAAGTTAGCATGAACGGGAAATCAGAACACATTTTTCTTCAACACTGGGCCATATTTCCAGGTTAAACATCATATCAGGGAAGGCCTCTGAGCTAGCTGAGCATTATTGTCTGGATTAAAAATAAGTGGAGGTGGAAGGAATGGGAGGTGTACCAGTGTACCATGAGATTATAGGCAACATAATGAGTAACATAATGAGATTATTATATTAAAATAGTTCAATAAATGTATTACTTATAAACAAACAATATCAATCTTTTTATGTGCTAATCTATATTAAATTTTTTCTGTCATTTTATAAGTTGGAACGGACAAGAAAGACCCACATTTTAAAAAATATCAACAAAAACAAATTGATAAAAGCTTATTATGACACATATTAATTAATCACAGTATCAGTGAATTGTGTCATACTGTCCAGACCTAATTGTTTGTTAATATTAGATGCACACTGCATAAAAAATATTTTTCTGAATATTTGATATCATTTGCAGGCTACAGGGGACCACTCTCAGTATGTGGGAGACTCCTGGAACATCTGGGAGAGGCAGAACATTTGGGTCATGTAATTAAAAATGTGTTATCAAAAAAGTTTCATTATGATGAAGATTACTGGTAGAGATTAGAAGAACTTGGCATGGTATGATTCGTATTATCACAGATATATGAACTAACCAGGAAAAAAGGTCAGTTTTTATTTCAGGTTGACTTTAAGTAATGCTATCATATCTAAACCTCTAAATCTTAACTGCTGGATGTAATACTGAGTTTAGACAGTCATTCCAAGCAGATAAACTGAGGCAAAATTGCTTTGAAAAAAGGCCAATTTTGTTAAAGAGCTTTTCATGTGAGGTAAATTACTTAACGTCTTGTTAAACTGGGTGAAAGTTAAAAAAACCCTAGTTCAACAGTTTGTACAGCATGCGGCACAAACAGATTACAGTGCATAAAAGCTGAATGTGTGTGTGTGTGTGTCTGTACTGAATGGCCAGTGATGACTTTACCACCCCGGTGCTGTATGATTTATGTGGGAAAACCCCATAGAGCGCCTGCAGAGAGTGTGGAGAGGATTACAGCCCCCACCACAAACTCTGTCACGGCCAATCACCAAAGCAGACCCCCTGCTGACAAATAGCCAATCAGAAGGCTCCGTTTACGTCCGCTGTCCTTAGCCCTTAGGTGTAAGCCTATGATCTCTCCATGATCTGGTTTTTATAGATTGTATCACTGCTTGTGGTTGTACAATGCTCCATAAACTGTAAACGTAGGCCTTGGTGTTTATGATGTGCATCACAGAAGCCTGTGAAAAAAGAGATAAGTTGGAATTTTTTTGCTGCAAATTATGTCATGTTAATGGATGAAAGAGAATAATTATGTATTATGAAAGATAGAATTGCAGGATTAAGTTTGTCTGATGACGTGTATGTTAAATAGTCACACATTTCAGGAGCTAAAGTGGAAAATTCATTTGAAAATTATAAACAGCCACAGTTTTCCCCTTTTATTAATGCCTTTTTTAATTCATACATGGAATAATTCAATACTTTTAAGTTTTATGGATTGTTAATTTGTCTCTGTGGGTCACTGGAATTAGCGATGGGCTAAAGTGACCGGATAAACGTTAGGGTTTTAAAAGCTGTCCTAATTTGCACATTAAATCACATGAATCAAGTTCTAAAGGATCACGATTTAGGCAGGAGCTCACTTTTCATTTAAACTTCAATAGAATCGCAAGCTTATCACTTATAACTTCTTATCACATCACAACTAAATCATTCTTATCAGGCCGGGACTGTCTGAGCCTTTTCTTCCGTTAAAACGTTCTCTCACACCTACTCTCTTCCTCCCCCTCTTTTCCCCAATGAGATAAGGCATCATGGTCCTGTTGGGGCTGGAAAGTCGGGGGTCATCTCCCAGCGCAGATACACCTCTGCTTTTTCCAATCAGATAAACACAGAGGAGCATAATAATTAACTGCCCTTCAGTCCCCTGAGCTGCGGTTCGGCCTGGCCCAGTAATTCTAGTGCATTATTTTTTTAAAAATGGCACACACAGCCCCCATGAGTACCATGGGTTTGATGCAGGAGCCTGGGACCGGGGCTTTGTGTGTACTTGTGTGTATATGAGCCAAGCTTGCACTGTTTCCACTGTAAATGCACAATAGACTTCCTCTTCTAAAATCTGATTGTAAAATAGTGGACAAACAGACACATTGTGACATTGTTATAATGTGTGAAATGATCTGTTCTGGACAGTATTACTAAGTGGAAATTGCTTCTGGAAGTGCTTGAATTATTGTTTTACTATTGTTTTATGGTTTCGGCCTAAAACATATGTTTTAAAGGCCTGTGTCATTAACAATGAAATAAATATAAGTTGAGGGAATCACAACGTGCCATTTTATGCCATTTCATGCAGTAAAGTCCATAACTTTTTTGTAATGTCATGAAAACCAATACTTTTACATATAGCAACCTACTTAGCAGTCTAGCACCGCCCATTCCTAATGAAGTTAAAGTATGCCAGGCCATGTTGCTGTCTGAAGCAGGTACAATACAGAGCACCAATCAGGGCAGAGACAGATTACAGTAGGTTTTATTTTTGTTCCTGAGTACAAAATGTGTTTTCCCAATCCCTTATGCCTAAAATTAATATAAAACTTTGCTTCTGTGGTCAGGACAATGACATTTTGAAATGTATCTGTTTTCAAGAACGTTCTCCATTCACTTTAAATGCTAAGCAGACTTCCAGAATATTGTGGAGCTGTGAACACTGGCCAGAAGTTTCTAGAACTTTCTGGAATCTTTTAGAACTTTCTGGAACTTTCTGGGACCATCCAGTAGTATCTACAGAAGTATAAAAGCACAGGTGACTTAAACCAACATTTCACTTGATGTTATTGCTGGGTAAGAGAACAGTGAATAGCAATATTTCAGTTAGATGACATGAAGAGGTTGCTTGCACCATGTGAAAAGATAAAAATTCACTTGCTTTGCCAGTATAAACATGAAACGTTTGTGGGCTATGGTCATAAATTCAGAGTTTTTGATGAATGTAGCTATTTTTACAAAGGCTTTAGACATAAACAGTTGAAATATAACATTTAGGATCCAGAACCAAAATTGTGTAGCACTGCATTATTCACTATATTAAGTTTTTCTAGATCAGAGCATTTCATACCAGCATCTCTGCACGACTTTGCTGATGTGTTATACATTAAACTATGCAGAAATTTAGCAAACTCCCCTTACATTTACTGTAATGCACATGCTCTTGTGGCTTATTACTTTATTCTGTGCATTAGTGTGCAAGCATTAGTGTATGGAGTATTGAGCAGCTTCCACACACCTCTTCAGAACTATTGCTGGCACTGGTGTTCAGTTGGATACATATTGCTGTCACATTATTGTCAGAACAACTTTCAGAAAAATGGGCCACACATGAGCCTAGGATCTCTATGCCCCATGCAAGTGTTGAATAGAGGGGTAAAATGTCCCCCAGCATTAAGCTGTGGAACCTTCTCTGATGGGATGTATCTTTCTAAGTATGTTTTGGATGAATGGGAGTAGCGTTGATCCAAAACTATTTATCCCATTTCAGTAACTGACCTCGATATCGCTCCTGTGACTGCGTTCAGTGTTCCAACATCTAGCGTAAAGCCTTATTCCAGCATTATTCCAGCGAAAAAAGGGCAAAACTCTCTATTAATATCCTTGAGTAGAAATACTGGATGAGCAGGTGTCTACAGACTTGTGGACATTCAGTATAATGCATTTTTCTATTCAAGTTTATAGTCATGTGTTATGATGCATTGATAGGCAGCAAATGAAAATGAATTGCTGTATCTGAGGTAAAGGGAATGAGAGAAGGTAAAAGTGTTCACCAAATCGCACCGTGACCATAGTCTTACCCCTTTCTTCTCTTTTTTGCTCTGCTCTCAGCGTTATTATCCTATGCAAATAAGAGTGAGTGATGGACCTCTCTGTTGCACTGTGGGACAAGGTGTTTGATTTTCACACCAGCCCTCTAAGCATTTATTAAACTCCCCCTGACCGGTGCAGTGTGGGACTCTGTCTACAGATGTGTGGGAGAGAGCGAATGTTTATGTGTAGGGGATCAAGGGGACATTTATTTTTCTGGCCCGTTTCCCGCTCTCTCGGCCTCTGTTCCTCTGTTCTTCGGCCTCCCCTGGCAATGATTGTTGCCCAGGCTGGCTCTGTGTACAAGTGGTCTGTGCCCAGTTGGTGGTTTTTAATCTTGTGCCCCAGGGGTGAGTGGCCAGCCTCAGTGCCTCTGAACGAAAAACGATGGTTTGGCCAGAAATAAAATAAGGTTTTGCACTGGAGAAACAAGGCTGAAATCGCTGTATTGGAAGCTCATAGCCACTAAGTAGCGTTATGCGTGCCTCGAACAGTGCTGAGATGTTAATCTCCAGGTCACTTGTTTATGTGGTTAAAGAACCTGTAGAACACACTGAAATGTATAAAATGTGGAGAAAAGTACAGACAAAATTGAGGCTTTAACATGAGTAGTGCCAGGGGCGGCCCGTGGCATAGGCGACAAAGGCTGTTCCCTAGGGTGCAGAATGCCTGGGCGTGGGGCAAGGTTTTTTTTTGTTAGCCAGAAAAATTTCTGAAGTTGAAGTGAAAGTGACTATTTGTTTTTAGCTGTGTGATGTTTTTTTGTCCAAGTTTATAGACAACAGTATATCATACAGTGTCATAAACCACTTGTGCAAGTCATGGCTGACATGGTTTTAGGCAGAGGTTAAAGCTGCCAGTTGGAAGTGACAGTTTTTACTGCTTGTTAACTACATTAACCTCTGGTACAAACAAGTCTTTTAAACTTGAATATTATACACTGATCAGCCATAACGTTGACACCACTGACAGCTGAGGAGAATAACATTGATTATCTAGTTATTTCATTACAGTGGCATCTGTCACAAGGTGGCATATATTAGGCAGTATGTAAACAGTCAGTTCTTAAAGTTCATGTGCTCGAAGCAGGAAAAATGGGTAAGCGTAAGGATCTGAGCCACTTTGAGAAGGGCCTTATCGTAATGGCCTGACGACAAAACAAACTAAACCAAAGAAAGAGCAAACAACAGCTAGATGCGATGATGGAGGAAACAGCTAATGGGGGAAAATCCCCTTTGGTCAATTTTCATAATAAATATTGTATGAGACTAATTCATAGTTACAGTTTTAGAGGCTTACCTCATCAGCTCTTGCAGTCCAAGATAAGTTTGAGGCTGTTGTAAGGTTAAGAAAATAGGGACATTTTTAAGAGAACGTCTTCTTCCTACAAGTCTGAAAAGTTCTTTCAAAAAAGGAAAAATATACAGAATAACATTTTCTTTCTAACACACTTTTGTAAATCAGGTCCCTATTTTTTTTTCTTGTATGTGTATTCACATCAGATCTATCCATCATAAGCCAAAAATATTTTTGTGTCATATTTTGAACCCTGTAAAGCTGATACAACCTATAGTTATCCGTAATGTCACCTAGTCAGACTCTGTGCACAGCAACCTGTGTTGGGAAGGCTGTGTGGGGGAATGCGCTTTTGGACAGAGGGCTGGACGTGAGCCAGCTGGAGGAACTCAGAGTGCCGTGCCTGTGTTTCCGTGTGAAATGACTGCTTAAGACCACTGCAAACAGCTGCCGGACAGCGAGGTTCCCCCTCCGCCTCCCTTTGGCCGTAAATCAGGCCAGAGGACGGCAGGCACTGGTAACTCGCTGAAAAGGTTCCACAGGGTCAGAGACGCAAAGAGGACCCGGAGTTCACCCCGGATAGCCAACCGATAACCTTAATTAGGCCTGAGGTTTAACCCCCCATGTAGCTTGATGTACCCCCTCGGACATCGTAAGGGCGAACACCAAGGTGTATCAGCCACGGCATCCCCCCCAAATGCGGAAAACGCAATGTCTGGGGGTCATGAAAGGCGGTCGCCCTGGGCCAGGACCGATTCGCCTAATCTGACAAATAGTCACTAAACAAATAAGTTGCGGAATGTCTCGTTCCCTCGGTGGCGGTTAAAAGGTCTTTGAAGAGTGTTAAGAGCGGCATATGTTCGAGCGAAAAACGTCAGAAAGGGACATATTGAGAAAAATGGCTGAATTACAACTTCAATTGGTCCCGCATTTGCCTGTGAAAAAAGGCAGAAGAGAAAGGAGGCCAGGGGACCCTAGTACTCTGGCCGTCCCGGGCCAATTGTTGGCCAAGCCTGGTGTCAACCCTGCACCATCAATCACCCGCTTTCAGAGGAGGGGAGACAGGCCTGGGACACGCCCCCCAGGACAGGGGGGTGGAGGTTCTCATGCCCTCCCCGCCCCCACCCAGCCCTGCATCCCCACAGACACCACTACGACAGCTGCTCCGGCCATTAGGAATAGGGCCGGGACCTAAGGGCCCCCAAGTAGCGGCGACAGCTGCCAGCCCTACTGCCTCCCACAATCTCCGGCTACACCACACCCTCCCCCACCTCTACACACACCTCTGTTACTACATTACAGCCTATGATATGTATCCAATCTTTATTCTATCAGCCCTATCTTTTCCAGAGAAGGCTGAGCCAATGTACTGGAAGCAGAAAAGCATACTGCGCCTGCTTATGTTTTGCTCTGATGTGTGTATGTTTGTCTGCGCTTGTGGTTTTCATGAGGCACGTTGGGACACAGTCATGAGTTTCTCAAGTTCAACAGGTTTGCGACGTAGTGCAGTTCCCAAGGCATTTGTTTACAAGTTTAATGTAGAGGTTAATGTGGAACAAAAATATCATTCCAGTGTTTTAGGATTTTTAAAAAGGGTTTAACAATCAGCATCAGAAGCAGATGAAGTGAGTTTGAGTCATTAAGGAACTCTCTCTGAATAAAATGCACAGCCAGAGAGGTTATCGACAGGGTGGGACAAACATGCTCTGCAGGTTGTGAGAAAGTATGTAAATAGACTCAAATGTTTCAGAACACAATTTTTTCTTCAGTTTCTATTAGTAATTTTGAAAAAATGTAATTTT
>JBBPDA010000138.1:2788508-2802248 GCA_037974385.1 Arnoldichthys spilopterus
TCTCTCTCTCTCTCTCTCTCTCTCTCTCTCTCTCTCTCCCTCTCTCTCTCTCTCTCTCTCTCTCTCTCTCTCTCTCCAGTTGCTCACTCTCAGTTCGGGCAGAAAATCGGTTCTGGCATATTGCATGTAATTTGCAGGCATCAGGAAGCCAACTGTCAGTATGGAGGAGAGTCCTGGAACGTCTGGACGTCTGCTATTGTTTTGTTTTTTAAAAAAGATTTTTAAACATTTGTAAGAATTTACTACTATTACCCCCCTCCCCCCATAATGTCCACTGTTCTTTAACTCAAATTACACAACCACTGTACGGGGGGTGGGGGGGTGGGGGGTTAGGATGATTCCAAGGGCCCACGACTGACAGGGAACCCAGAGAACACTATCGGTAAAAGCATGTTCAGTGTTAGGGGTCCATTCCTTCACGGGGTCCACCCCAGTGAGCACAACTGTGCGAGGCACGTAAGTAGCTTTTGATTAGATATCAAATAATCTGGCCACAGTTATAGGTTTAACTGGCCTTTGTATTGCATTTACAACAAATTACAACACAAAATATAATTTTATGTGAATGTAGGAGTCCTGTGATTCATGTAAGTCAGCTCAACGTTGTCCCAGTGCTGCTGTAATCTTAGCTTTACTTTAGAGCACTGGAGGCATGTTCTGTAGCACAGCTTCATCAACATGCAGTCCTTGGTGATTTGTTTGCCCAGGGGAAGAGCACCTGCAGCTGCTAGATCTTCTCAGCAAGTGAACAGTTAAGCAAAAACACTTATCTGCTCTGTTTTTCACCCCTAGTGTGGTGAGAACGGAGGGGCGTCCCTCTCTCCATGTTTCGCTGTCTGCGTGGGAATGCTTCTAGCCTCATCCCATCAGTGTGCACGATGAAACCAATGCACACTGGCATTGCTTCAGAAGTGAAAGATTAAAGCTGGTGTTGCTACTCCCATGTGAAACGTCAGTTTAATTTAGCTCCAGCCCTTCTCTACAGGCATGAAGCCATTAGCCCTTAGACGTTTAGAGTCAATACTGTTTTTTTTTGTGTGCATTTGATCTGTCCCAAGAAGTTATATAATTAATTACAGTTGCTTTTGGTTTGCACTTTGTATCGACAGGCTATTGTCTGCAATTCTGACTTCTGAACTCAACTACTACAGCACTGTACCATAGACGGATCACCTTTGGTTCCTTAGAAAAAATCACTTTCAGTGGGTGGTTCTTTAGAGAAACACTCGTATAAAATGTGTGTGAATGTGAAGCATGTTTCTAAAGTTTAAAGAACCTCCACACAATGAAAAGTTATAGGAAAGAACCCTGAGGTTGGTATAGACCTTTACATTATGTGAAGGCTACTCACTGTGAGAGCCTGTAAGGTGCAGATCACAATTACAAGCTCATGCCGTCACGAACTGCAACTGATGTGGTGTGGATCTTTATATTATGAGAACCTTTAGAACATTCAAAACTTGGGCCGTGGAGGCCTAGTGGTTAGGACCTTGCTCTTGTGAACTGAAGGTCGCAGGTTTAAGTCTTGGCCCGGGCACCATTGAAGGACCTTTGAGCAAGGTACCATCCTGCTCCCTGGGTGCTGTTAATAGCTGCCCAGTGCTCAATGTGTGCACGTTTGATGGGTTAAACGCAGAGGTCACATTTTGCTGTGTGATTCACCAGTTGTCCTTCTTTGGATCACTTTTAGTAGGTACTAACTACTGCACACCTGGAACACTCCACAAGATCTACCGTCTTGGAGATGCTCTGAATCAGTCGTCTTGAACATCACAATAAGGCCGTTGCCAAAGTGGCTCAGATCCTTAAGCTTGACCATTTTTTCTGCTTCCAGCCCAACAACTTCAAGAACTGATTGTTCACTTGCTGCCTAATATATCCCACCCCCCCCCGAAACATGCTTCTGTAATGAAATAACTAGATTGTCAATGTTATTTACTTTACTGGTGATTGGTGTATATGCAGAACTTGTTAGAATGAGGCAGACATAATTAAACAATGTGTTAAAGTCGTTTCAAGACGTAAACCCCATGTGGGACCTGGGAAGAAGAAAATTACAATTGCTTGCGCAAGAACCCCAGGGAGCCCCAATGATATTGCATGTTTCTAGGTATAGCACAGGTTCTCACAGACGGCGGTACATGTCGAGGCGTGGGTACCCTGGGGGATTCCAGATGTGGTCTGCTTTCTGTTCCATGTAAACCCTTAATTATACTATTGCCTCCATTACGGGCCATAATTAGTGGAAATCGCGCAGTAGCTCCAAGAGAGCGCATGATGATTGATTTATGTCTCTCCATCTGCTCCTCTCTGGTGTGCTCACACAGTTCATGCAGAATGGTGTGCACCCTCCATGCCCTCTGTTGGGGTGTAGATGGGAAAAACCTTCTTGTGTGAAATGGACAGAATTTGAAAGTCCATGAAAGACAAACAGGTTTAGGACTTTTGCTTGAGGTGAGCTGCTGTCTTACTGAGGATTCTCATTTGCTTTGTGGCATGAACGTATGGTTCTTGAAAGGAGTGACTTGTGTGAAAATGGAGAATCTTTGAAATTTTTGTTTCCTCACTCAATTTTGAGAACCAGGTAGCTGCGGTAGTGAAAGGTTTCTTTCAACGTGGGACTGTTGCAAAGCTAAACACATTTTTATCTCTTAAAGAGCTACAGTCACACACGCTTTTACCTTCTCTTGACTCGACTAATGCAACTCTCCTTATGTAGGAGTATCACAGTCACTCCTGTCTTGTCCACAGCTTGCACAGATCTTACAGTCAGGCTCTTACAGGCACCATAGAGTGACCATATTTCTCCTGTGCCCGGTTACCAGGACTGGTTGCCAGTCAAGTAAAGAATCAATTTTAAAGTTTCATTCGAATAAAAAAGTATTATTATTTTCCCTGTAATGCATATCTGACCCTTCAGCCCTATTTGACAAACCTCTCCCTTGGACCATCAGATAAGTTGCTTCTCTCCATCCCTCAATCACAATTAAATTGTAAAGTTGATCAAGCCTTTGCTGCTTCCCAATCTTTGGAATATGCTTCCACTGAAAATAAGGGAATCAAACAGTATTGCAACTTGCAAATCTCAGTAAAAAACCCAATTTTTACTCACTCGCATTTAAATAATGTTTCAGTGCTTCTCTGATTTTATTTAGTTTGATCCTACTCTGTATACTTTTACACTTTAAAAAGCAGAATTTTAATGCATAATATTTTACATATTTCTTTTAAATGTGCTTTATAAATAAACCTGACTTGACAGACTAGACTTTGCACATTTCATTTATTAAATCTTTTAAAAAGATATGTAAATATGTAAAACGTGTTATGCATTAAAATTCTGCTTTTTAAAGTTTGAAAACATTTCTGTACCCTAAATAAAGAAAAGCTCACAACAACATAGTTGCATTGCATGATATCCCCAAACCTTCATAAACACATAAAAAGTCACACTTAGTAATTCCCATTTAAGTTTTGTACATATTTCTGGGAATTCTGGGATCATTAATTTTCCAGGAAAGTACTGTAGCTTTTAAAAAACACTCTTATGACTGAAAATCAGACCCTCTAGCGTATGATATGGCCCACAGCCTATAAGAACAATGACACTGCACAGTTGGCCACAGAATTTGGCCAAGATTTCATTGGCATCATCTGGTACAACGTGACATTGTAGAACCCGCACAATGGTAGCAAACGTAGAACAGAGTTGTTTTAAAGGTGCTTCAACTCGTTCCTGAAAGGACTCGTACCTGCTAGCATTCCCCCTTGAGAAGTGCTCCATTACAGCTCCAGCTTACAGAGGCTTCTTTGTACTGATGCAGTTAGGTGCTTTTGGACTAGAGGAACTTTTTCATAGTTCTGAGAACCATTGGAGGATTTTTTTGTGTGTTCAAACTGCAGGAACTGAGGATGAGTATGATTCCTAGAAAGCAATTTGGAGGGACATCTTTAGCTCTGACTTTAGGGCAGGGACTTTCTCGCACTAGAGGAACCATGAGTGAGCATACGTCTACAGTGAATGGTCCACAAGCAAGTGTACAGGCATTTTTGTAAAACTGTGAGAAATGCCTTGTAAACAGCTCTTAGCACTAAAAACAGGAAAAAACATAAAAAGATGGACCAATAGTGAATTTCAGGCTTTCTAAAGCCTGTTATGGGAAATAATACGTAATCTTGATGCCTCTAAGTGCTCCGATCCCAGTGTCACATCTTCTCCTATGCAGTCGCTACACCAGCCATTAGCCAGTTTACATCACTTCAGCGTTTCTACTGGCAGTGTGAGTACAAACAGAAAATATGCCCTTAAAGGAATGTAGTTCTCAGGGGAGCTCCTCAGTGGGTAGTTCCCCTAAAAATTAGAATTGTTTGGCTCGAAAGCGCCTAATGGAGAACCACTGAAAGGTTCCTGAAAGAACCCTTCAATCAATTCCAAAAGTAGTGGACTTTAAGCAGCCAAAGGTATATTATTGATTCTGTAATCAAGTTCCTTGTGTATTTAATCACCCTTGGTCTAGTATTGCTCTAAGTAGCTGCTCTAGTCCATTTTTCCCTAGATGCAATTGATCAGACTGATTGAATGCCAAATAATCTTTCTTCAATTTAGCACTGAAGCTACAAGGCTGATATAAGTAAACACTGGAATCAATAGTCAACATTTTTTGTGGACACATGCCCAACGTTTCTCTCAACCTGCCCAAACTGGATCCACCTCTTCTTTAAGGTATTGCAGACTCGTGGCTGTGGTTTAGGACATAATATGACTTCCTGCAAACTATAAAAAATGAACAGTGAACCCTTGACCATGTCCTAAACCTCTTCCACAGGTCTGTTTCACCTTAATAAAAAGCTGGGTGCAGTTTGAGAGATATTTTGGGGAAAATTTTACAGCAACAACTTGTTTACATTTTATTTTTTCTCTGAACTATTCACTTTTATTTGCTGAGATTTAGTTGGTATTGGTTTTGCATATTTTAGAAATTGAATACGGCTCTTCTAAATAATGTCTAAACATCAGTGCGTTATAAATACTTCATCTGGAAACAATTTCTTGGCTTGCTGATTTTATTGGTAACTTTCTCATGAATAAATGGATGTCCACTGCCAGCGCATCCACGCATTCTCAGCAAGGCTTCTACAGCTTGTTCTAATTCAGCCTCTTCCTTAGCACCAGACAAACACAGGAAGAGGTGGTGAAGAAATACCAATATCAGACCAGGGGCCGGAAGAAACGGGATCAGCACTGGAGCATAGCTCTGGGGAATGTGTGTATGTGTGTGTCAGTGATTAGGTTGGTGATTACACAAATCAGAGGACGAGGCTTAGCCATGTGCTCCTTACATTTTGGAGGGTTTCTCCTTGTTTGTGTGAGGTACATGCTGTGGTTTTCCAGCCTTTAATGTCTCCTATTGCAAGTGTTTGATGTCCCACTGAAACCCGAGCCTGTTCCTGCAGCCAGTTTCTCCCATAAAGAGCTCATTCACAGAGAAATCAGTTCATAAAAATAGACAAAAGCATGTAAGCAGTGAAAGAAAAGTAGTAGCAGCCATCTTGACGCTGGATATTTGTCTGAATATGTAATGAAAACAGTGGCACATACTGTCAGAAACCATACAGATGAGTCTATTAGAGATGATTTAATAATGTAATGCAGTTTGAGGCAAGTGTAATGGTTTAGGCCTGCAGTAGGACATGCATCACTAATTATTGGTTATTAGCATCCATTACTTTTTGGCTACATTGAGACCAGTGCAAAACTAGAGAAGCAACGTTTGAACACATTTGGGGACAGATTTGATTTTAAGTAGGATTTTCTGCCAGACCATCATGTTAAAGTGGAGAGGCCTGTGCCTGCAGATGACACGCGTCTTTCATGTGCAACTGCGCCCGGGCCCAGCCAGCGATACTTCCAGTTCAAACACAGCTGGAGGGCAGGAGCAGGGCGCTGTGGAAAAGCTGATCAGAGACTGCCGGTCCACTGTGGTTCGCTTTTGAAGACAAACCACACTACCCTCACCACAAGTATGCACAGTCACCGTGGGATTCTCTCAGAGCAAGAGGGAATAACATGAATGAAGGGATTTTTGTGTAAATAGCGATCAGATTTTACACAGACGAGAAGAAAAGAGCTCCTCTGCTTCCTTTCACTCAGGAAAAATGGCACACTCTCTTGCGGTGAGGACGCTCAGCTATTAAAATGTGTCAGACTCTCTTTCATCGTTGATTCTGCGTATGAGGTATTTTCCGTCAGGGACGTTTTTATGGAAGAGAGGTTTGAGGAGAAAGCAAGAGAGCTGCAGGTCAATTAATGGCTGGAGCACTGCAGAAGACTGGAACTGGGCTCCAGAGTTTATTGGAGCTGTGTGGACATCACAGGGTTCGCTGTGGCACATCATCAGGAGTGTGAAGAAAAACAGTTGCACCTTGGATCACGCAGGCCACAATTAGATGCACAATTTGTGGATGGATGACATATACACATTTTTTGCCCTTACGCTAAATGCTATCAACAGCAAATACATGGTTGGTAAAGTTTGATTGTTTAGTTTTGCACTGGAGCTACAAGACTTAAGTACGTAACAAGAAATGGAAACATACCAAAGTATAATAACAGGCTTCAAGGTGGCTAATACCACTGTTTAGCAGTGAACCTTGTCTATTAGAGCTAGGTATCAATTTAGCATGCCAAAACTCCAAACAGAAAAAACACATCTATGGTAATGGATGCTGATTTCTATTAGCACCCCTATGGGATTGTATTCATATGTTGTATGTAACAATTTAAAATTTACAATAAGATTATTTGGCTGTTCTAGACCAAACATGGTCCAGCTGAATCTTCTAAAGGACATTTCATTTTTAATGTCATCTCTGAGTAAATATATTTATGCAGTACTGGCTTTTTAACTATTAACACAGGGGCCTAGGACTTTCGCACAGTACTGTATATATTTCACCTTTTGTGTAGTAGTTCTACACTTAGTCTTTCAGTAAAGGTTTGTGGCATAGAGCTTCATTGCTAATTTCCACTTCTATCTCTAAAACACATTGATCAGGCTACTGCTAGTACTGACAGCTGCATATCTAGAACCGGAGGTACTAGAAGTATGTTTTTCTTCCACAAAACAGACCACACAATTCCTCTTTTTTCCAACACAGGGAACCAATTTTTTATTATGGTTCATACACCAACTTTTGATCCGTTCATTTACATTTACATTTACATTTTCGGCATTTGGCAGACGCTCTTGTCCAGAGCGTCTCAACCAAAAATAGATTGGTTTGGAGCCAGAGAAGTTTTTTTTCATCTGGAACCAAATGAAAGCTGGTTTTTCTAGTGTGAACCGTGATGACATCATTGGATGAGTCATTCTACAGTTTGGACTGGAAGCAGAACACATTGATGGAAAAAGATAAATCTTGTAAATAACACTTGATAATTGGATGAAACAGTAACAGAACAAAAGCTTGCAAGTAATCAGGGAAATCCACCACGCTGCTATTACTGTTTACTCCAACTGTGTCACGCCCTTCTATGATGACGCATCCTAGATTACAATGGTTCCACTCAAAACAGGTGAAAACACCGGCTGGTTTGCTAGATGGCACCATGGTTCAAAGAATCCTGAATGTAACTGGTTCAAGCTCTTGGTGGAACAGGGGATTCACGTTGAAAATCAAATGAGGATTGGTTGATTCCACTGTCCCTTCCTAATTATGCTGGTTAACCTAATGTGTTAGGCCTTCAGCTCCAACCATAACTAGACAATGACTAAGGAAAAGTACTACAGGACTATAGTACAGTGTTCAAATACAACAAGCATGATGGTTGCATTTAAGAAATGCTCTAAAAAGAAATTTATTTTTAATTTTACTAGAAGCTAGAAGGTCCTGAGGTTTCCCCACTGGTTTTCAGAAATGCAACATGCCCTGATTAGCCATAACATTAACACCAGTGACAGGTAAATTGAATAACATTGAATTTCTAGTTATTTCATTACAATGGCCCCTGACAGGGGGTGGGATATATTAGGCAATAAGTGAACAGTCAGTTCTTGAAGTTGATGTGCTGGAAACAGGAAAAATGGGTGAGCTTAAGGATCTGAGCCACTTTATTTCACAAGGGCCTTATTGTGATGGGCACACGACTTGTCTTGTGGAGTGTTCCAGGTGTGCAGTAGTTACTACCTACCAAAAGTGATCCAAGGAAGGTGAATCAGCGACAGAGTCATGGGCACCTGAGGCTCACTGATGCATGTGTGTAGTGAAGATTAGACCGTCTGTTCCGATCACACAGAGGGGCTACTGTGGTTTAAAAAGTGAATGCTGACACTGATAGAAAGAACAGCTCGAACTGCACCACAATCAGAGCTGTTTTAGCAGCATGAGGGACCTACTCAATATAAGGCAGGTGGTGTTAATGTTGTGGCCGTTTGTTTTTTTGCCCATTTAGGAATCAAACTGGTTGTGTAAAAGTTTCCATTCCGCATCAACTGCATTAGCCTCAGAACGGAAATGGGGACTTGAGTCAGTCTCACCCCTAAATGACTCTTGACTCGATTTGGAGACTGAAAAACACATGCACAACAAAAGAAGCGAAGCAAAGCTCAGACACACAGCATGTCTGGGCTGGATCCTGTAAATGGCCTGGTGTTGAGTGGGCATTAGGAACAGGTGAAGAGGGAGGTGCGACAGTCTTGTTCTGTTTGAGGTTTTTTCAAGGTCAGGGCAGCCACACAGAAAGCTGTAGCAAACAATAGCTGGGCCTGCACTTTCTTTCACTGAGCTTTGGCTTGACTCTGAACTCTTTGTTGTGGTTTTGACTTGAATCTCATTCCTCCTCCTCTGACGAGGTCGCCCATCATACACTGGGGTGCCTGCAGTGTTAGCGGCGTTTTAAGTGGCGTACCACTCGAGTGGAGCAAGAGGAGGAGGAGGCATGCTGCACATCTGATCCCACTGATGACAGAAACACATGGAGTGGGAGTGTGTGTGTGTGTGTGTTGTTGAGAGTGAGCAGCCTTGACTAACTCATCCCGGCACATACCACTCACTGTTCAACAACCCAAACCCCTGTTTCATGACTCAGAGACGCTGAACTTGGAACAAGCACGACTGACCTGAATGCTGCGCGCTGATTTCAGGCCTTGCCGTGTTTCTCCCTCACTGTGCATCAAAACACACAAGCAATACATTTTATTGGATATGTGTGTACATCATTTTTACTGTCTGTCTGTCTTTCTGTCTCTCTCTCTCCTTCTCCTTAATGCTTTTGTAAACCGTGTGACCCTGTAGGAGAAGAGAAAACCTACTGTTAAAACGCTTCTAAAACCATTTCTCTTGGTCCCTTCACTCTGAAATGTTTGCACAGTGCAAAGAGCCACCATCGTTTTCAAATGGAGAGAAAGAAAAAGAATAAAAATATAGTAATGAGTGATTTATATGTCAGTAATGATATATTACATCAACACAATCACAGCCAAACACCAGTAACTGAAAGACAAAACTGTTCATGTCAAATATTATAGAGTAACTATTGTGGAAACACCATAAAGTCGTTTTCTCTCTCTCTCTCTCTCTCTCTCTCTCTCTCTCTCTCTCTCGCTCTCTCTCTCAATCTCGCTGTCTCTCTTCCTCTTTTTTGGTCTCTCTCCCTTGTTCTCTCTCTTTCTCCCTCCCTCTTTCCCTTTTTGTTTTTCTCTTTTTCTCTCTTTCAGCCCTCATTTCGCTCACTCTTTCTCTCTTTCTCTCTCTCTCTCTCTCTGACTCTTTCTTATAATCTTTCAAACTGCATCTTTCTCTCGCTTTCTCTCTCTCAATCTTTCTTTCAGTCTACCTCCCTCTTTCTCTCTCTGTTTCTCTCTGTTTCTCCCTCAGTTTCTTCCTCTCCCACTGTCCCTCGCTCTTTCTCAGTCTCTCTCTCTGACTCCCTTTGACTCTCTCTCTCTCTCTCGCTCTCTCCCTCTCTCTCGCTCTCGCTCTCCAGCTGCGGTGTGACCCAGATGAATCAGTAGCAGGCTCTGAGGGAAGTCCTGCTTGCTGCAGGCCTTAGGAGCAGATGTCAGACTTGGTGTTTGTTTGCATGGCTTGAGTGTGTGTGTGTATGTGTGTGTGTATGTGTGTGTTGTGAGGGTAGTTAGTGTGGGAAAACTGCTCTCCACAGTGGGGATCGATGGGGAACAGATAAGAAAATTGAGTGGCCTTGGTCGGGCATGGACGAGAAAGTGTTTTGGTGTGAGAACTTCCTCCCCATGCCGCAGTTTCAGCAGAGCACGAGCCCAGGCAAGGTCGCCATGGGAAGTCCTCCGTTTTCATTTTCCCGATTTTCTTGCGTTCCCCCTGCGTACACACACTGCGCCGCAAGTATTCTGAACCCTAACAGGGTCCCGATCTGGAATTTTTCCCAGCTAGGCCCGGTGCTCCAGCGTGGGAAAGAAGGGCAGAGATGAGAGGATGTGGGAGAGAGAGAGTGTCCTCTGTCACTGATGTACACAAAGCGTAAGAAGGATGAGGCACATTAGTGGGTACATGGAGGAGCCATCGACAAGACCATGATAAACACACACTTAACTCTTTCAGCTCTTTCTACTCAGACCACAATGCACATTGTGTGTAAAACTGGGTATCTCTAACAATCTATACGATTCTGTCTCTCTCTTGTTTTTTATTTCCCTCTCTCTCTGCCGAGCCTCACATGCAACCCTTAAGATACCAATGACCCATCGTGCTGTCTGGACCATCCTGATCAAGTCAAGTCAAGTTTATTTCTATAGCGCTTTTTACAACTGATGTTGTCACAAAGCAGTTTGACAGAAACTGGGTCCAAGCCCCCAAAGAGCAAACCAAAGGTGACAGAGGAAAAGCTCCCCAGCTGTAGGAAGAAACCTCGGGAGGAACCAAGGCTCAGAAGGGGAACCCATCCTTATCATCCTGATCCATCCTGATGCCCTACTTCTGGTTAAAGTTCTTACCACTGAGACTCAATCACTCCTGCTGAGAACAACCTCATGTGGACAGCACTAAGGTCCACTTACTTGATTGACAGTCATTGCAGTCCACCTATACACTAGGAACTGCTGCCCCTCTTGTGCCCCACGACCAAATCGCTCATCACTGGAGCTTCATTATCACATGTCCCAGACTAGTTCAGCTTCGTACTTCATATGCTTTATATGCATATGCTAGATATGTCAAGTTTTGGGCTTTTAGCTGGTGTTGCCTCTCGAAAAGATTCTTTTTTGCTTTTTCTTTGTTTATTGTTGTTATCCGGTGTCCACCAGAGCAGGACCGGATCACTTTCTGAGTCTTGGTTCCTCTTATATTTAACTTTTATCATGTACTTTTTTGCTTAATTTTATTGCTTAAAATTTTTACTTTCATCTTCTACTTCTCATGCTTTTCTGCCTTTTATTTAAACCCTCATCTCTGTAAAGCACATTGAATGACCGTTGTGTATGATAATGTGCTATATAAATAAACTTGCCTTGTCTTGTCTTGTCTTGCCTTGCCTTGCCTTGCCTTGCATTGCCTTGCCTTCCCTTGCATTGCCTTGCCTTCCCTTGCATTGCATTGCCTTGCCTTGCCTTGCCTTGCCTTGCCTTGCCTTGCCTTGCCTTGCATTGCCTTGCCTTCCCTTGCATTGCATTGCCTTGCCTTGCCTTGCCTTGCATTGCCTTGCCTTGCCTTGCCTTGCCTCCCAAGGTTTCTTCCTACAGCTTAGGGTTGATTTCCTTGCCTCTGTTAACAATTAAGGAAATCTTGTGCATCCTGTATCTGTTGCGCAGTTGCACAGTGGCCAACATGGACATGATTGGTGGCAGGAAGGCATTCACCACAATAGATCCCCTGTGAGATACTTGATTTCTTTGGGTTAATTAATTATTAATATTAACTATTAATTCTGATGTATATTATTATTGTTGATATATGTTAATTCTTATTAGAATGACATTAGAATGACATGCAGACAGACTGCAGTACATTACAGGAAGTGTAGGGGGCGATATGGTTTATGTTGTGCACATAAAGGAGAAATCACTTTGTGCACAGATGTCTTTGGCCAGATAGTGAGAGCACAACTGGTTTTTCCTCTCTCCCATCATTCATTAGGATGCTAGCCACTGCTGGCTTCTGTTAGATGAGGCAACACAATCGGAAGTTCTCCTCCAAGTGGGCTGATGTAATGTTATGTAATGAAATAAAACAGTCCATTCTGCAAAGAAAAACCTTAATCAATATAGTAAAATAGTTTTGGTGCAACCCCCAAATTGGGGGCCTCCACCCTAGGCCCCTATAAGTTATCACGATCCTGAGTGCTAATACTGTTTATGCTAACGGCGTGATGCAAACTGAAGTGGAGATCTGTGGATAAGCGCGACCTGTCTCTACCTGATCCCATCAACAATCCTCCTCTTCCACTTATCGCACTCATCTCAGCCACCTCTTACGTTCTCACTTTCCCACACTTCACACTTTCAATTGCTCTGAGACACGCTGTCTTTTCCTGCAGCTGTCATGTTCTTCAAAGATTTACTGGCACGGGTAAGGCAGTGGTTGGATCATGGTGCAATCCACAGAATTATGCCTATGGGAGTTCCTCCTTGTGTCTCTCACATGGTATCGGCCTATGATGAGGAAGGCAGGAGCACTCCCATAGGCCTGATGGTGCATATATCACATTTAAAACACATTACATTCCTATCCTAGCAGCCAGGAGGAAAAGAAAGAACGAGAACAGAGGGGTGGGGAGTGGTTGGCTCAAGAGCCGCTCTTTGTAACCTCTGTTCAAGTACAGAACATTTACGCAAATGCTCAAAACAACAGTGTCAAATTCTCCTGTACGTTACAGACCGGTGCAACTGAACTATGTACACTGGATACCAGATTAACACTCTGTAGAGCTCTTATAAGAACATTCCTCTCAATACAGGAGCACAAACACATCTGTGCAAACTGCTTCACTAAATGATCCTATACGGAGCAGTGGTGGCCTAGTGGTTAGGACGCTGCCTTTAGGACCTGAAGAACGCAGGTTCAAGTCCTGGCCTGGGCGCTGCTGAGGTACCCTTGAGCAAGGTACCGTCCCGCTCCACGTCTTGGAAGTCGCTTTGGGTAAAAGCGTCAGCCAAATGGATAAATTTCCCTCAAACCACATCAAGCTGTTAATGTTAAATAGATTTTATCACATGAATTGTTTTTCAGCATGTTTCACACACCAGCACTGAAATTTGGTGTCAAGTGAAAGTGAGCTCTGCATTTAACCCATCTGTGTAGGAGCAGCGGCGGCTGATGTGGGCAGCGCCCAGGGATGGTACCTTGTGCATGGGCACCTCAGTGGTACTTGCACCAATCCAGGATTTGAACTGCCAACCTCCAGACGACAGGGGCGAATCCCTAACCGTAATGCCACCACTGCCCCCTTTTTACATATATATGGCGACTGGCAGCAACTTCCAGCACCGTTAGGTGAACATGGCAAATTCATTTATTAAGTTAAAAAAAACTGTGATGCATTGTTTGTGGAACATCTGCTCGGCATTAGGTGTGTGATTAGTAGGTGTAATCACCTGTCTTTTTGTCTTCTGGTTAGGACACTGCCTTTGGGACCGGAAGGTTGCAGGTTCGAGTTCCAACCTGGGCACTACTGAGGTACCCTTGATCAAGATACCGTCCCACTACACTGCTCCCCGTGCGCTGTTGGTAGCTGCCCGCTGCTCCACGTGTGCACGTGTGATGGGTTAA